>JAZGTH010000101.1:337500-642500 GCA_036877525.1 Chromobotia macracanthus | reverse complement strand
GGCCTGCCTTTAACCAACTCCTGGGGAGGTGAGCAGATCAAACCGCAGGATCTTACGTCTGTATTAATATTCATCTGAGAGAAATCGGTTGTGCATCAACATTGTGATCTCTGTAATCAAAACTGCTGCGAGCATTCCCTCTGGAAGTCTGTGTGTGATACAAAGCATATCCTTTTTGTTTACATGCTGAGACCTCTTATTTGTCTAATTCAAATGTAATCTGTGAAGTCTGATAAACTACGCTCTAATATTTAACCAAAGTGCTGATAGGGCGTGTAGCATAATATTTAACATGGCGGATGAAGTGATATAGTATTGACTTAGCATTATTAGCCAGCCAGGAGCAGAAAAATCCTGCAGTCTTCAGTGTTTAATGGATTATATTGCATAAAAAACACACTCAGCAGTTTTTACTCAGAATACCTTGATTTAAATTGAGTACAATTTAATAGAAGACTTAAACTGCTTCGACTGCTTAATATCTTATCAAAGAGAAAGCAAAAGCTAGTAGAGACATATGGAGATATTCAGACATCTTACACTTAACATAATACACTTTTCAGATTCTAATCAAATTTTTATTAATAATATCAAGCCCCACCTTACATTATTTCCCATTTCATATACTATTTCAATATCTCATGCAAGTCAAATGCGTTCCAAACAGCATTTCATGTTGTCTTTACAGAATTAACTTAGACTATATTTTTAAGAAGAATAACTTAAAAGCTGTAATTGTCATATTAAAGTTTCACTTGAGTTTTCACAACTTTAGCGACAGCCGGTTAAATAAATTCATTAAAATTTGAATATTTATGATGATTTAAAGAACCTCCCCATTCTTTCTCATTGAGCTTAGATGCATGCTTGATGTTGCAGATTCATTAGCACCCATGTCAGGTGTCTGATTCAGGTTGGTTCAGCAGCAGTGTGTTTACAGTCTAAAAACGCCTGTGTGTGAATTCATTTTGGGGTCTAGACTGAAGGCACTTCATCTCATTTGTCTAGCAGTCTGTTTGCATGCTTTCTCTCTTTGTATCTCTAACCTCTTTCTGTTATTTTCTGTTTATGTTTTTTCTTTGGTTGTGTAGATCCTTTCACCTCTACAGAAGCTGTTGATGACTCCATTCCAAACTTAAATCCTTTCCTTACAAAAGCTGTTGTTGATCCTGTGCATCTGCCTGTTGTGTCTTCAGATGCTGTTAGTTTTTCTAGGACACCCAGTCATGAAATGTTTGGTGGTAAACGGCTGTTCTTTTCTCTCATGTAGTGCTGTGTTTGTTTTCTTTTGCCTGCTGTGTGCCCGTCTTTTTTATCTCCACTTTCATCTTTGTCTTAAATGCTCCACATCACCAAGTGTTCAATGACCCACAGGGTAGAACCATAGCTGTGACATGAGTTAACCCTTATAATATCTGATACCTTACGTTTACACTGGCTGTCTCAAAATTTAGTCAGCTGACTACATAGGCAGCATTTTTGGTAGCATTAGAATGACTTGAACGTTCTAATTACATCTGTGATGCCCAAAAATGGGGTGGATCACTAAAGATGTGTACACAATACTAGCATGCTGCACAGTGTATACTGTATACTGCATACAATTTTCAAAAAATGTGAAACAATATACATTATACTATGATAATATTTTAGACAGTACTTAGGCTACATTTTTACTTTGTTCACATGCAACATTATTTGTGTCATTAGAATTGCAATTAATGTCCTGATGTTAGAAGTTACCTGCAGTTCTTGCAGTTACATGCATTATTTGCAGGTCATTTTTCACACAAAAAGTTGAGCACATTGCATTGTGGGCTGCAGTATTCCTCAAATCTGAAGTCTGAACTTTTGTGCAAAGTTATACATCATATACAGTGCACAATTAGTAAGAGGAGTATGCTAGTATGCTGTGTACTGTTTTGTGTGTTTTACTGTTAGTGTGCGTGCGTGTGTGCGTGAGAGAGAGAGAGAGAGAGAGAGATGTATGTAAAGAGCAATAAGGAGGTCAAGCTTCTGTGAGTTTGTTCAAAGCTGGGTATATTATTTATATATTCAGAGAGAACAATAACATATTTCACACTGTGACAGACAGATGGTTTGTTGCTACTGCAAAGCATGTTTGTGTTACAGCTGTAATTTGGTGAGTTGGCTGTGTTATGATCTAGTAACGCTGGTCTGATATGAATACATGAGTGTGACTAAGGCTGAGAATGGCTGCTATAAAACACCAAAGTAATGCTTTAAGACATGTTCCTCATTTTGAGTGTGGTGGACCTTTTCCCTCCATGACACCTTAAAATGACTTTTTATATTAAGAGGGATTTTCTGAGGGATTTTTCTCTGGACCACCTTGCACAAAAATAAGTCCTTCATTTGTGCTTGGTTTTACTTATTGCTTTGCTGCCTTTCTTGGGTTTTTATGTTATTTTTATATTTTAGTGTTTCCCTTGGTAGAGTGCTAAGTTTCAAAGCTTTTCCCAAATGTCAATTTAATTTTTTGGTTCTCCAGATAATTACAATCCCTTTATTGATTCAAGCTCTTCTGTTGCATCACCCGCTGAGCCCTCTGCTCGGATGGGCTGCTTCCTCACAGGTACAGACTCCCCACTGTGACGTATGTTTTTTGATCTAAGAAAACATATTGCCGCTGCCCACGGCAGGGGCCTGTGTTACCCCACGGTTTCCCCTCTGGGTGCCTTTTACCCCAAATTACCCCTACTCTCTTTTGTTGATGCTGTCATAATTCCACCCTTCTGACCTAAATATAGTTTATGAGGCTGCATAAAAAATTTTAAGAATTGATTATTTACTCACCCTCTTGAGGGAGAATTTTTTTTAAATGTACTCCCGTCTCTTTTTTATAAATAATGAAAGTGAATGAGGATTTTGTCAAGTTCCAAAATAAAAAGAATAAGGGTCAGTAAGTAAATTTCAGATTTTGTTTTATTTGTAGTGAACTCTTAAATTCTCTCTCTGTGTTCATGCTGTTTATTTTTGGTTTACGTTTGTTTTCTGTCTCCCTTCACTGATTTTCTCATCTCTGGCTCTCCTCTGCTTTGGTTCTGGGCCTGTCAGACTCATTCTGCTCTCCGGCTGCTGCATATCCTAACACTTCTCTCTTCCAGTCTGAGCCCTCCACTGTAGCTGGACTATTTGGAGGTAGGTATTGTTCCTCTAGCCTATCTCTCTCCTTTCTTGTCATTTCTTTACTGTGCAGGTCCTTTATTATGTCCTTTATTGAGCTCACTATTATTATTATTATTATTCAGATGTTCAGCTTGCCGTCTGAGCGTGTCATTAGTGTTTTTCAGCTTTACAGTTATTAAATAAAGCCATATGCTTGAGTTTGGGGCAGGGCCATTTGACTGACCAATCGGAGATGGGATGTGGTTGGAGGGTGTTCAGAAAACCTGTTTGGAAAAACCCATGCAATGAAGAGCAGAGATGATGGTCTAAGGTTTTAAAAACTTTGGATTGCAGGAGTTAAATGACTCCATGATTGTTTTTGTCTGTGGAAACATTTATATTGGTTCTGGGAAGTGAGTCAATTGCCCTGGGCTGACAGAGTCAAACACCTGACTTTTTTGGAACTCTGTTGAGTAAAACAGAATTGATCCATTTGAATTAATTATGGCATTGATGCATCACATATGAACTGAAAGAAAACATTAACCAGCGTTTTACATTTGCTGTTTCTCTAATACTCAGACGTGTGTAGGTGGAGCAGTCTGTCCAGTTGTTTTAGGTCTGATCTTGTTTCCTCCAACACAGGGTTCTCGGCTCCTCCTGCCGCCCAGCCTCCCAGCTTGACAGGCCTTAATGTCGACTTTGATTCTGTGTTTGGCAATAAGTCAGCCACCAACACCACAGACTCTGCCGGTAAGAGATTTAGCAAAACTGACTGCTTTTCTCCTCACATGACACTTCAAATCTTACATCTCTTCACATTTCACTGCTAAGGGCCACCTGGTTTTAGGGGCCCAGACTTCAGGCTTTGTGGAGTCAGTCATTGTTTTGGATCGTGCTTGGTGCTGGCATTGTAAAACTAGCATGTGAAAAGAGTTATACAGCCATTTGTGTTCTCATTAAAGCTGATTTATTTTCTTAGGGAAAAATTAGAGGACTAAGGAATCTTGATGTGTTTGCACACTTGATCATTGTTTTTGTGTTGTGTACTCAAACGGCGCGCTGCATGAATACTCGCTGTCCAAACACACGCCTTGCACACTTATTGCCTTGCGCGAACACACTTTGCTTTTTTGTTGGAGCTGTAGAGAAGCAGTTAGGGCACTGACATGTTGAGCCATGGTGCTCGTACAGATGACCTGGGTTCAAATCCATCTGGCAACAGTTATTTCTTACCAAGGGAAAAAATGTTAATCTTTAATCAAAGCATATTAAATTCACTGTTTTGTTGTAGATAATGCAATCATTCCAAATCTACAACAGTACTGTAGTGCTGGTTCACATGAATAAAAAAAAAAATTTTTACGATCCAATGAAGTTCAGCCCTACAGTTTGGATTTCTTCATAAAGTAAAATGGCATTTTAATGTTTGTTTGAATTTGTTAACGTTACATAAGCATTTAGCATTACATCATCATTTAAGATATTTATGATCACTGCAAAATTTTGAAATGTTCCTCATATTGTCTCTCTCTGTCTCTCCTACTGTCTCTCTCTCCTCCCACTGCTCACTGTGTGGTATGATCTGTTTCGGCCACTGGCTTTGCATGGCACTGTATGTCTGGGTGAGTTGACTTCACACAAGGTTTTGCCCACCTTTCACGTTCGGTTCTGCATCATTTGCTTTGTGGGCACCAGCCTCTCACTCCACCCAACTTAAGCATTCTTTATGTTTGTATTTGTGTTGTCTGTGTCTTTTATCCCTCTCCCATTCCCCCTGCTCTGCTTCTTTAAGATGATATTTTAGGTGGCATACTGAAACCCACAGTGGCCTCTCCCAACCAGGGCCTGACGCCCAGTGCCCAGCAGCCAGGCAAACTGGTTTCTGATGACTTGGATTCCTCCCTGGCTAACCTTGTGGGCAGTAAGTGCCCTGTTTTTGTTATGCAAATCAAATGGGCCATTGTTTTCTGGTAATAATTACCAGAAAACAGTAACTTGCATGTTTTTTTGATTAATTCATAAGAAATGATGAATAATTTCTCTAGCTTGCTAGATTATTACTTATGAACCGCAGTTTATTTCTTCCTAAATCTATGAAACAACCTTCGGTAGTTTTAGAACCCTGAATTAGAGCTAGGATGCTGTCACACTATAGGCTTTAAGTGTTCAATTACCTTGGACCAAGCTTAAAATACTGTCAAGATGATTTGATGTCATGCTGTGTGTTTTCTGTTTCTAATAAACAACTAATAATTAATTTTAAAATATATGATCTGCTTCACTTTCATACAACACTGCTAGTTAGTATTGTTTGTTTTATGATGACTAGATCTTGCTGAACAGACATGAGTTCTATAACAAAGTCACAATGAAAAAGCAATGATATCAATGAAAAGTGAATTGAGTCCAAATTCTAGTGAGACTAGATGAAACGCCTTCAAAAAGTTAATTTAGCATTGTGCAATTGCTGATGTTGTCTTCATTTTTGTGTATTTTCTCTCTCACACAGATCTCGGTATTGGAAATGGAACAACAAAAAAGTACGAACCTTTGCTGCAGGGCTCCGCGCAATCATAACTCATAATATTATAGCCATTAAGATTTTATTTAATTGCTTTTTTTGTTTTCATCTCAGTGACATTCACTGGAGTCAACCTGGAGAGAAGAAGTTGACCGGAGGAAGCAACTGGCAACCAAAGACGGCTCCAACCACAACATGGAACCCTGCCACCATGGTGAGCTTAACAATATGTGCTTTCTCTAACTGCAGTGAAACAAGATTATGCCTAAAGCAGCTGCCATAAACCAATACACGGACAAAAGCTGGAGATTCTCCAATCATTCGGAAATATTATCTCTGCTCAGAATCTAAGTGAGCTGCTTCCACCAAGTAGCGGAAGCTATTCTTATGTTGCCTAGGTAGGCAGCTTGTAAGATTTTGGAACAGAGCCAAAATTCACATTAAAGTTCTCAAAAACGGCTGCAGTGGATTTTGTCTGTCTTGTCTTTAAAATGAGTTTGTGTGAACTTACAATGTCAGTTGTGTGTTATTGTGTTTTTGTATGCCTTCTAATTGTGTCTGTTGCGTTGTGTAACCGTTCTCATCGGGGGGATAAACAGAATGGCATGCTTTTCCCACCATACGTAAGTGAAAACGTTGAGTCAAACCTCTCAAACGCATGAGATTATTAACCACACCGCCTTTGCTTTGGTCAGTCTATGAGGTGTGTGTGTTGAGTGAGCAGAATTGCACTGAAACCTATGAGCTGATCTAACTAGACGTTTCTCGGCATGGCCAGCAGCTCTGTTTCTGCTCGTCCTTTTTCTCCTATCAGTTTTTGTTTGCACCATTTGACTGAAGTCGTTTGGTGTGAATCAGTGAGTGTTTCCAGTGGAGGGTTTACAGGACAATGTGCAGAGTCCAATACATAAAGCTTGTGGGTGATTCAACTAATTGATTGTGATCTGTAATGTACATTGGTAAACGTTCTGATGGAAGCACTTTTACAGGAGTCATGGGGCTCCAGACAAAAAAAATCAATTAAGGAGCCATTGGCTCCTATGAGGAAAAAGAGGAGCCAAATTATTTGTTAATATAAGAATAACATTTTTTAAAACGCATATTATTATAGTAAAATATCTGAGGGGGAAATTTAGGCAACTCTTCACATGCGATCCTTTTAGGCAGCGCTGCAACCCAACTGTACAATCTTTACACACGCTCAGGGACATATATGGTGATGATCTGTCATTCTCTTTCTCTCCTGTTGTTTTCAGCGGAAGGGTAATTCTCCCTTTAACCCACTCTCTGATGGCTACATGTTAGGTTACTGTTTACAGAACAGGCACATAACATGCAAATTTTAAAATCATAACTTCCCCTTTTGTATTGACACCAGTGGCAAAAATATCTCTCACAAATTAATAGTTTTGGTTGCAAAAAACAAAAAAATAGTTTTTTTTTTTTTTTTTAGAGAATATGATGAGCTGGATTTATCAGTATTTAAGCATGGAGATATAACTTTTTTTTAGAGCACTTTGTTTTTTGTTTTCTTATTTACCTTTGTTGTTTTTTTTTTTTTTTTTTTTTTTTTTTTTTAGATTTGTGTTAGTTTTAGTTAGAATTACCATATGGATGAGCTGTTGGCTCCCTTTAGTGCAAAGTTTGTTATAACTTTAATTTCTTAATGAACTCGTTGATCTTTACCAGCATATTTATCTTCAGTAATGTAGTATACTTCAGATCTGTGTTTCAGATCAGGGCCTGCTAGAGGGGTCTCAACAACAAACTTCCAAGGGGGCCTCAAGATGACTTAAAATTATTTAAAACGAGAGAAGCATTAAAATAAAATAACTAAAAATCCATTTATGTTTATATACATCTTTCTAGTTATACCAAGCAAATATTTTGTGTTGAAATTGTGAGTGCATGTTATATTAATGCACGCTTTGCTGCATAAATAGCCTAGAACTTAAAAGACAACATCAGTAAGTTTGAAACTGTACTTGGGTGCAGAGCAAAAATAGCGATTTTTACTGGCACCTGCCTATGTGACTTAATGTTTATGAATGAATGCATTTTATAATGTGCCCCCCATATTTCAGAACATTTTTGTACCCTGTTCTTACCTATGGAGATCCGTTCTAACAAAATATGGATTTACAATAAAAAGGTGTTTGAATGACTAGAACTGCATTTTTAAAGATGCTAGTTCTCTTCATCAGCAGAAATTAGGAAGCTAAGCAGAGATTGTCACACATTTCAGTGGTGAACTGTGTGAGGACAGCAGTGGCCTTACTGAGAGCATCACAGCTACTTCACAAAAGCTTCTCTTCACCAGAGCCCTGCACCTGCAACTAATCACTCTGCCTTTAAAAAAAACCTCTCTCTCTCTCTCTCTCTCTCGCTCTCGCTGTGCCTTGTTGCTTATAGTCCTGTTTTGATGCTCTGGTTGGAGAGTGTAAAGACTTCTCTAACATTTCCCAGATGTGATCCGCTCTCCACTAAGAGACAAAGCAAAAAGACTTAAGTACTTTTGGTGAAATGCTTTTAAAAAAGCACTTCATTAGTCCACTTGCACAAAGGTTCCTTTGTTCCGTACATTTACTGCGTGTGTAAACATGGAAACTGAGATGGCGTGTCTGGGGTGGCTGAGATCTCATATCTGGCCAAATTGAATTTCTCACCTAAGGTGTTCAAAAGAATCGTTCTTTCACACTAAACAGAATGATGTCATGTTATACCTGTGCTATTTCTGTTCTGACACCAAATTTGTCCTCCCAGGCTCCCTCTGTAATGGCCTTTCCTGCCACAACACCCACAGGCATGATGGGATACGGAGTGGTGAGTGGAAAATAGGAATTTGTACATTACTCAGTCTGTGTCAGAGGTTCGAGCCAGTTCTCTTGCTCCTGTGTATTGTGTTGTCAGTCCTCTGATAGAGTGTGGGCTTCTGAAACAATGTGCAGAGCTCTGTGGTGTTCAAGCACCTCTTCATTAGAGTACGTCAGCGTTAAGACATTTCTCTCTCTGTGACGGTATTTGTTTAATTCATCAGTCTAGCAGTTTAGCTCCCTCCACCATGCTCTGCTTTGAGAAAAAAAGATTACAAGCCACTTGTCGTGTGCTCTTGATTTCTGTTTTGGAGTTGGGGCTGGAATAAAACAACTTTAGCTTTACTCATAAGCAGCTAAATATCAACTAGATCCCAACATACAGCAATTCCTGAATATTTCTTAACTTAATGTCTATAAGAGTTGGGAATATCATTCCATGATATATGGTTAAAAGAGTAAAAACCACTTGCAAATGCCACTCAGTAATAATAACTGCATTAGTGTTTACGTAACTGGTGCTGTGACTCATATGTTCTGAATCCTGTAACCCCTGTACCTCGAAATCTCTCGCTCTGAGTTACAACTTGTGTAAAAGAATGTGGTTTTTGGTCCAAATGCTCCAAACACTCAGAAAATAAAAGACGTTTATAAATGTCTCTCACAGCACTATGTAAATGTATCTGTTCACAGCAGGTCAAGTGTCTGAGTTGTTGTTCAGGTGTAGTTAAACAATAACGACAGTCAGTTCAGATAAAACAAGAGTCAGACTGGCTCATGTTTCAGACCTGTCAAATACAATATAATGTGGATAAGGGACTGTGTAAGCCATTGGCATTTGGAGTCGCGTTTAATAATTTTATCTGTACCTTGAGCATGTAAAGTACAAACACAAACTATATCCTTTATGCTTTGTTTATTTTGGCTTGTTTTATTTCCTTCTAGCCCCCTCAGATGGGCTCCATGACAATGATGACCCAGCCCACCATGATGTACACGCAGCCAGTGATGAGGCCGGCCAATCCCTTCGGCCCAATCTCAGGGGCACAGGTATAACCTACACAATGATTTCACAAATTCTTCTGTACTACTTTACCCTTCGACACAACAAAATAACAAAACCTCAGATGTCCATTATTAAGCAGTAGTATCCATCGATTTCCTTTTTCCTTTTTATGTATTAAAGTGCATTTGTTCAGCCCCATAATCCTGCTTGAAATAGAGTCATCAGTGGAACTCTGTCTGATTACACTCTATTTCAAGAGTTCTAGAACCTGCACTAGAGCCTCTATTCAGAATGCACACTAGCTTACCATCGTTCCATTGCTAGTGTTCTTCTGAATATGAAAGCAAGCATTTGTACATCTCTGGGGAGGGATATGTATTTCACACCTGCATCATATCCCCAGCTGGGATACATATTACACCCCACCACCCCACTTCATTTCTCTAGTGATGCTAGCACGGGGAATTGGTACCATTCTACAGCCCTGTGAGAGTTTGTATCAGATTGCCAGATCTGAGTGGGGGTTAGCGGCTAGCAAAGATCCTCTCTTCTTCAGCCTGTCTGGCTCTGAATTTTCCTCTTATGTGTGTTTACTGGCTGTCCCTGGACTCCTTCAATCTCTCTCATTCTCTCTGAAATAGCTTTCTACAGCCTCTAGTCCTTCCAGTTCAAGTCCTCTCAGAACTTCAGGACAAGACCCTTTTGCACAGCTCTCTCTGAAGGATTTCCTTTAAAGCGTCTTTAGGTACAACAGATCTGCTGTGTGTGTTTGTGTGTGGTGAATAGGTGCTTCTTGCTTAAATAACAGTGTTTGAGTGCAATTCTTTGTCAACTCTTATTCCTGCTTTCTCCTGGTTTTTATGTGCTGTAATACTAATTTCTCCTAAAACAGTGTTTTTGTAATGTTCCGGATTTAAAAATGATAAACCTAAAGATGAGCCGTTTTTGTTGTTTTCTTCATTTTCTTTTTATTAGGGGTGTAGCACTTAACCTGCATGAATGCCCCCTCCCCAACTTAAAGGGGTCATGTCATAAGATTTTTACTTTATCAAATAAATAAACACATTGCACATGTTGCATTTCAAATGCAAAGTACATTAACCTGTTTTTAGTACATTAACAAAATTATTTACTACAAGAATGTCCTAAACCAAAAGGTTTTGCCTTTGCCTTGAAAATCACATAAGAACACAATGCACATGTGCATGATGTCACTGTTTCGCGTTTTGGAGTTTACACAAAAACCTTAACGGTGTCATTTTCAAAAACTTTAGAAACCTTTTTCAAAAGTTTTGCCTTTGCAGGCTTCCAAAATGCTGTTGACATATAAACAGCCAAAGCACATTAAGTTTTTAGTTGACAACTGTGTTGTATAAACACCCCGTAAATACTGTTTGCTGCACAAAGAGAAACTTACCTTGCATTATAAATTGACGTCAAGTGGAAGAAAATGAATAACATTTATGATTTAACCCCTTTAATTTTGAATCATTTTCATAGTTGTTTATCCTAAGTTGCAGCTCATCTCATCAGTCATTTTCTACTTTACAAGATACAGTTACATATTCAGTTCTTCATATTCATCTGGCACATTGAATATCCTGCACAATTTTGGGGAACAAAATGATCTACACCAGTGTGATGTCATGTGTCCATTCTTCCTAACGTCTCACAAACTGAGGAAAACTTGTTACGCGTACAGAATAAAAGACTTGATACAGAAGTGAATGCAGAAGTAACCCAGCAGTATCCTGCACCGGGCCCTGATGACATCAGTAACGTGTGTTTTGTCTCCTTTCAGATGCAGTTCATGTAGGTGAAGAAGCATCGACACTTCCCAAGGATGAATTACACAGCAAATCTCAAACCTTTAATCTATCTCCAGTCGGCTGTTGGGCTCTTCATAGAGAGCCCCGCCCCAGTACGAACCTGTACGGGAATCAGGGGGAGGGTGGGTGGGGCATTATAGGATATGATTTGAGGCTCTGTTGCCTAGTGATGTCAGATGGAAGGCATGGAGCTCATTTTGTAATTTGTCTAACATTGTGCTGTTCTTGTACTGATTAGCGCCTGTAACAAAACGCGCGGTGTTGAAAGATGTGCAAGCGCGGATGTCGAAATGTGGTGAATTATCACACAATTACGGCTTCACTCTTTCCCAGGAAATGACAAAACTGTGGATTGGGGGTGGGGAATGGGAGTACTGTCTTTATCTGAGCATCAATCACGCATTACCTAATTTAACCATCACTAATTACAAATTCTAACATCCGATTCCACTATGATTTCTACTTTATTTTTTATGTTAAGCTGTCTTCCGTAGACATTCCTTGTGTATTGTATTTATTTATGATTTACCCACTGAGGATATGAAAGAAACGAATGATTCTTTTACTTTTGAGGCGGGAGGCGTTTAGGAGTATTGCATTGATGATACGGTTTGATTGGTTGTATAATTTGGATTTCAAGAGTATCTGAAATATAAAAATATATATATAATATAAAACGGGGGAAGGGGGACACCTATAAACTCGTACAGCGTTAAGTATTCTCGGAAACAGTTGTATGTCTAGTGCAATTTCTTTGTAGCTGAAACGCTCCCCACCCTCCATTTGTAACGAATACAAGATAAAATGCACAAACTATTATGTCATATAGTCAGTTCTGTGCCCTGGGCGGTGGGAGGGGGGGATGTTGGGTTTCGCGAGGGAGCGTTTATCGGATTAGCAAAGCACTACATTCGTGATTCTGCAGCATTGCATTGGGGAAGATCTGTATTGCTTATTTGCTTGGCATGTCATTATTTTACATTGACAGTTATATGGCTGCCTTTTCAACATGAATGTGCAGTCGCCTTCATTTTTTGGCCATCCTTCTTAGCGACAAAGGAAGAATAGTGGTGTGTGTGTGCATGTGTGAGTGAATGTAAGGATTGCTTGTTGGTATCATCAGGATGGGGTCGGTAGCTTCTAAATTTATAGCTAATTTAGAGTCAGAAGGATAGGGGGCGCTGTTGATCAGCGGTCCGTGTACATAAACTGTGAAGGATGGTCTAAACGTGAGGGCGATTCAATCCATTGATTTTGCATATTTGCTGCATCATCCCTGCAGATTCTATTTTTGTTTATATTACAAAAAAAAGCAGAATTTGGGTGATTTTCAAATAAAGTACAGCTTCCACAGAGCAGAGGGTGTTGCCTCTTTTGTTGTTGTTTTTCTGTCAAATAGTTGATATTCCGATTTATTTCTTACAAATGTCACTAAAATCACCTTTAAGTCATTCCATGGGAATAATAAAACACAAGCCTGCTTTGACGTCCTTGTAATTTTATTTTTTTTAATCCAAAGGGATTTTAAACACCTATGTAAAGCAGGTATGATTTAAAACTTAAAACCTTAGATCTTTCAGGTTGTTGATGTGCGTAACTGTTGAAACTTGCTCTGAATGGTCTGTGTAGTGACCACTGACTCCTTAGTTAAACGGGCTGAAGAGCATCTCCTTGCTCATATCCATGGGGGTTGGTGCAGGAGAACAGCCTTATGTACCACACACAGTAGATTCTGCTCCAATGAGTCCAGATGCATCAGTTCCTTCACACAAACACACACATACATACAGAGCTACTCAAAGCAGGTTCCTGTTGGGCTTAACAAGGGTGGTGACTGTTCCCCATCTATGCTCATGTCATCTATATTCAAGTCCATGACGAGTGAAACCAGCAATGGGAAAATCACAGACACAGTGTTTCCACAGGTCTTATCTCACTAATGCCTCTACAAGGGCTGCTTTAGGACTCGGTCTGGCTTTGGAGGCGTTGCTGGGTATTTGGGCTGATAATATCTCTTATAAACAGAAGCATGAAAGGTGCTTTTGAGATGGTGTTATTAGTCACATTTATTGCTAATCAAAAATTAATTACTGCTTATGCTATCCTCACTGGTTTATATATGAATAGGTGAGGGAAACTGCTTGTATTGTTTATGTAGCGCTATAATTTGTTGCTGTTATTATAATGTTACAAGAATAATGTAGTCTTCAGCTGTCACCAAGTCAGCTATTTAGAAGGAAAGGCTGTTTAAATGTAGTTATTTATTGTAAATATCAAAAGATACTACTAAAGCTGATTATGTCACATAAAAGGCAAATATTTCAGCGTGATATAATAGTGTTAGAATTGCATCAAGCACAACATTAGGTACACAATGACAGATGCTGTTATATTAAAAGTGATACAAGTGTGTGTGTGTGTGTGTGTGTGTGTGTCATATATATGTGTGTGTATATATATAGTAACAGTGGTGTATAACAGCCCTTTGGACATATTATTTGCATAATTATACAATAAACAAATTTACTGTGGCATGCTGATGTTTATCAAGATGAAACATTCATAGTGCGCTAGTCTAACCATTACTTCCCATTTTTACACTGTAAACAAGCAGTAACGTGCTGCTTGCCATCAGCTCATCTATAGGAACTTGCAGGGACCATCCGGAGGTTAATTGCTTTGCTCAAGGGTATGAAGATGAAAGATTTCTACACTAGCTTTCCTAATTCTGCCTCTGTGTTGTCATTACATTCTACATCATTCATTGTAATTACTTTATATATTTACTTCCTCTTTCACCACTGTGCCATTACGCAGCATAAGCAAACTGTTGTTTCCAACCAGCTGTGCTGCAGGAAATATTTAAGCATCAGAACCTTTCTGTTGTATAAAAAGCAGTTTTATTTCTATTAATTAATGAAATGAGCTTTGCAGGCTACAGAGAACAATCATGCTCTCCAAATAAAAATACAGACAATATTTAGCATCACTTAATATTTCCCTGCATGACATTTATGTTTTTGGCAGGCAATTTTATCTAAAGCGACTATACATTTTGTAAATTCATGCGTTCCCTGGAATTTTAACACATGACCTTGGCTTTGTTAGCACAGTTGAACTGCAGCAACAGTTTACTGACTGGCTTACCGTGAAATTAGTCTCACTCCTGTAGAGTATTTTACTGAGCTCAGGTGGGAAGGCAGGGGTCACATCTCTTTCCTGTTGAGCCCCTTCAGCTTCCTCCAAGGGCCGAGAGGAACACTGGGGTCTGTCAACCAACTCTACAGAGGCACAGGCGTTAATGTGTGTCTAATGAGGTAGCAGATGGCCCAAATTAAAAAGATAGTTCACTCAAATTTAAGAACCACAAAAACACAATACAAGCAGTCAGCCATATTCTAAGTCTGCTGACAATATGACAGGTATTACGTTATTTTAATACCTTAAGTTTTTTTTTTTTAAAACAGTTTTGCTTAATAGCCATAGTCATCATTCACTTACATGGAACAGGAAAGAGCAGCTTACACACTGTGTTATAAATAGCTACTTTTGTGTTCCATAGGAAATAAGTGAAGAATGAGAGACTACATTTTTGGTTGAACTATTCCTTTAAGTTTAACAACAATATATCCAGTATATATGGTGGATTTTATGAGTAGATGTATCAGAAAGGACTCATAATAAAACCTACACTCAAAGGCTGTTTATTTGAAACTGCTGAGGACATGAATTAAAACACTGCCACTCAGTAATGCACTGTAGATATAACAACTTCCTCCACTCTAGGAGCCATTAGAAAGAGCTGAACAGTGCCAATGGCAGCATTCAGGGTGCAATAAAAACCACCCAACCAGAAGAAAACTGCTATCACTGGACCAGAGCATCCTAGACCAGGGCATAGAGCTACAACAGACTTTGCGCCTTAATTTTTCATTGAAGGTCAGTTTAAATTTTAAACTGATGATCAAAAACAAAAGATATTTGTTTGCTTTATTTAGATATTTGCTTTGTTATTGTTGCTTGAAAAAGAAAGCGCTATTAAAATGGACTTCTGTGCTATGTATGTTTACTGTTACAACGCCATCTATTGGTTACAAAATGTCAATGCATAATATTTTAAATAATAAAAGGCCACAAATAAACAACATGAGCTCAATGGCAATGATAAGGATACTGTTTTATATTCATAGACTAAATCATGACTATAAGGAGCAGTAAATGTTTAAACTACCTGGTGTCGTCTCAGGGCCTGTCTGCATTATGGTCTCGTTCATGCAATGCATGTCATTGGATCCAAGCATCACAGTTTGGCCCCAAAATCGTTTTCGAGGCTGACACAAACGACAGACCACTTTAAATTAAAGCTCCAAGCCTGACACAGTCCAGAGAAGTATTACAACTTTAATGTCAAACTCCTACCTGATCTGAGGATCATCCTGAGGGTCTGTCAACAGCTTGTTTACATTAGTTTTTTACATACTAAGTTTTCCTTTTCTAATTCATTGACAGTAGTTGGCAAACTAGCACAGGAAATTATCAGCATTACCTTACCTCTTATCCCATGCACATACTGTACAAAAAGATGCATGTATACTGGAACATACAATATGGACTTATTATTGACCACACCTCTTCTTTAAGTCAGTCATTATCTCTGATCTCCCTTTCAGTGGCACTGTCGAGCTTTTCAAATGTTCTCTGAAACATAAGGTGCAACAAAACAGACGGCATGTGATCTGTTGGTCTTCAATAGGCTACACAGTAATGTCTGTACAGTACCTTCTTGGCCAGCTGCTTTTAAAACGTCTGTATACTATTTAATATATTATTGATCTGGTCATTTCTGTCATAATTCTGACATCTCCTGGAATGTACTTTGTGAAAGGGCAATATCTGTTTCCAGTTTCTGGATCTTTTGCTGGTTTTCCATGTTGCTCTTGTTCTTACACTGTAGCCAGACCTGCCTCTCTGCCTGCAGCTCCTCCACCTGCACCTGCAGCCATGCAAGCTTACAGCACAGTTCTCGCTCACACTAATGCACGCAACAAATATTAAAACATCCCTATTGCACAATACTGCCTAATCCTAGCATAAGACATACAAAATAAATAATAGTGAAAGATTAACATACATTGTTCATTAACACTATTACACTTAAAAATGGTTGCTTCACAATGCTGAAGTAGAACCATTTTTAACCTTTAACATTCCTATAACATTTCAGTTTCACAAAACACAAAACTTCTGTTTCTTTGTAGTGCAAAAGGGTTCTTTAGACTTACAAATAGGTAAGAAAAAACTGTTTGTTGGGGAACCAAAAATTGTTCTTCTATGGCATTGCAGCATGACAACCTTTATTTGTGTAGAGTGTAGGGGAGATCAGGGCTAGTCGTCATAGTTTTAACTCCAATAAATATATTTCAGGGTTTCATTTTGATTATTACCTGCATATCTAACACATTGTAGGCCTATATGTTGTACGGTCAATGCAGCTCACTTTTGCCACATACTCTGATAGTCCATGCCTGTAACTTCAGGCTGATGTCTCTCTAGTACCTTCTGGTTCATTCTTTTGGTTGTTTTAATACTGTGACAGCCTGCTCTTCCTGCTCCTCATTCCACAGCTTCTTCTGCTCCAGGTCTCTCTTCTTTCATCTTCCCCTGCTGTAGATACATGTCTGAGAGCTGATCATCACTGTCGCTGAAGGGTGTTTAACTGTGTGAATAATAACGGTGCCTCATTTATACTGCCAAGAGGTTATGTACCGAATTTAATCCTCAGTGTGAAAAACAAATCATACATCAATACATAAATCATCTATCTATTCAGTGGTTATGAAGGCAAATTAGCAGTCTTACCTGTACTCAGCAAGCGTTTCTTTTTTATTCTATTATTTCCATATTTCTGAGCGCGTTTATACGTTGTTATGGAAACTAGTTGTCGCCTTAAACTCGGTCACCAGGGGGCGATATTTATATTTATATTATATCAGTGCTTTAAGTTTTGGACAAATCCTGGTTTAAAACTAAGCTCGGCTAGAGAGAAAAGGACTTGAAGAAAGAGAAAACGAGAAAACAGAAGAGAGAGGAAGAGAAAGGCAACTTCACGGAGATCATATGGAATAATAAACACAAGTGGAAAAGCAAAAAAAAAAAACAATTATTAAAAATGAAAAGACCACTATTCAGTATACAAAACACTATAACGAAAAGAAAAGACCCAATGACATTGACAATATAACAACATAACAATGACATAATCGCTGTAGGTAGACTTAGGGACAAACTTAGGGCACAAACTTAGGGCATACGCATCTCATTAATGAAAACATTTACACATTACATGAACTAAATCCTCTAACTCACAGGGAGTGCCAAAACAGAAATCTGTAAGCAGTGACTTTATGAGTGCATGTTTAATTTTCATATTGTCAATATGATTCATGTCTTATTAAACAGAACACGGGATGTCTTACGCTCACTTTTAATGACATAATAATGTATATGTGACAGAATTAAAGGTTTATGGGATTTGCGTAGCCACGCCTTTGTGGCTACACAGTGTGTAAATACCTACTGAGTCCCCTAGTTTGACAGCACTTTTGGCCAGCGTCCGGGACTCATCAAACCTCACTGAGCTGCCTATCTAGACAGCATTAACGTTGGCTGAGACACAAGCTGGGTGTCACACTTTAAAACTGCAGTCATCCGCGGGATGTTACACTATCTAGTGTACTGCCAATGGATTCTTACTGGACTTTTTTTCAGTGTACTAAAGTCCACTTGTTTTGTTATCGTTCGCACTTTGTAGGTGTGTTGGACCAAGCAAGATTAAGGTAAACCTTAAACTGTGAATTTTTCTGCTGCTGTAAAGCTGTTGAAAACTCTTATCAGTTTTGACTGAGTGCTGCTGCGTGCTGCTACAAGACCGATGGGGTCTGTTTCAACAGGCACAAAGTACGTTTCATTAGACCCTGTGTGCTGTTTTCATGTCTAGAGGTTTATCTCTGGAGCCATACTGAATGTTTTCTCATTTCCTGCTTTCCTAATCGGTTAATGTCTGTAAAGCTATTAAGGCAAGAATGCGGACTGTTTATTTACACTGAGATCAAAAACTGATTAGCAACTTCCACCAGGGCTCTTGTGGTTATGATCATCCCTGTGTGAAAGGCAGAATCAGTTTATATTAAAGAAAATGACTAAAACACCAGAAAATACAATAAACAAATGTCTGGATTGAAGAAGAATTTTCTATAGCCATCAAACATAGCAACAAGGCAAAAAAAAAAGGTGGTTTATAATGTGTACACCTGGAATCAAGCCCAAACAGGTGGTGACACTTCAGGGTATAACTTTATGGTATACATGTATATGTAAACTAGGCAACTGTGAACATTGATTAGTTATAACTCAAGAATAAGATTGTGTGGAACTTGTCCCATTGGGTCAATACATGCCACGTTTGTTTTTGTGATATGTTGAGAATTCTACTGATTTTCACAAAGTTAATATTATCCAGCTGGCTTTATTTTGTCATTTTAGGAACAGTTTGTGATCGGTAGGAACGGGCTGATCAAATCATTAATGTTTCTTTAGTAAAATGATTTAGGGATCTCAGACATCTCTTCTGACGCAGATAATTACCTCACCACAGCTGTCATGACATGCCTTTACCCAACCAACAGATACATGAATGCTTTGTTATGCTGTACTGAGATGTGATGTGAAATAGGAAAAGCCATTAAGGGATGTTTTGTGGGCATAAGATTAGTCCTTGCTTAAAAGTTTAGTTTATATTTATAATTGTGCAATTATTTGTTCGTGTATAATTAAAACTGGGCCTAATCAATGTGATTACTAAATATAATAACTGAACAATCATTGTAATGCATGTCAGCTGTTTTTGTTAATTAATCTGACTAATTCAAAGTCTATAAAAGGAAAAAGAAAAAGTGCTTTTCTCATTTTTTTGATAAACATTTAGTGGGAATTCTCCAGATATGGGCATGACTCATTTAAAATAACAGGTTTTTCCAAACTAGGAAAGTAACAGGCAAACTTCCTCTTTGACTGGAATGTATCAGGCCATATATAGCAAACCAGATGTGCCCCTGCAAGAAATTGGTAGTCTGGTAGGAACTTGTTGCTGTTTACAGTTGCCTTTAAATGTAGCCTGATTGTGGTCAATTATGTAAGCCAAATTTATCGTACAGAGAAATCTGATTCTGAAATCTGATTATAGAGAGTTACGTATGTTAGTACCCAAAAGGAATAAATAACAGAAGCCACATCCATGAAAAGACTTTTGTTTCAGCCTTTTAAAGACATTGCGCATACCATTTTAGTTAAAAATGCAACTGGACATTCCATCCAAAGATATTGTACTTTTAATCAGTACTTTTAATGGTTCAGTCGTATTCCCACTTCCTCCATGTCCTATAAGCTGTTTTCCAGGAAGATACAGACTGTTTAAATTCATACCATTTGTGTGCCGCCACCTAATTTGAGTTAAGTGTAATTTGATTTTGGACTGAAAGAGTCTTTTACTGTGGTCTCTGCTGTGCTGGTTCAGAAGCAGCCACTATACACATCCTCTGATAGTCACCTGACAATACTGTGTCACATGTTTAGTGTGGACTGTATTGACCATCGCTGGTATGGTGAGATTTTTTTGTAAGCCAAGCTATGAGTGTTCGTTGTGATGAATGCTTTTGCTTGTAAGTAGCTGATACTCTTGTTGTATATATATCTTGTGCAGGTCTCCTCTGGTGTAGTCCGTGACATGATGAGCACCAGTGACTTACTAAGCATCAGTTCCCAAAGTGACCCACAGTGCTGCTGTTGACACTTTCAGTGCATCAAAGGTGTTCTGACACCGATCTGAGATCCATTGGTCCCACTTACCCTAAAGTCACTCACCATGATTGATCTGAGCTATCTGACAGAAGAAGAGCAAGAGATGATACTGGCGGTGCTGAAGAGAGACACAAAGCTGAAGAACTCAGAAGAAGAAAGAATTAAGTGAGTTTGAGAAGATGTTACATTTAAAGAGAATAATAGAAATCAATACCTTTGACCGGTTAAAGCGTAATCATGATTAACTAGGCCCCTCGCTGATGATTGAAATAATTGTACATCCTTATTTGTCCTCTTATTTTTAGTTTTGCTAACTGTGATATCAGATAAAAAACTGTATAAACATTGAAAAATTATAGCTTATGAAATTTAAAGGAAATGAAATGTAAAATCTGTCTTTCAAACCAGATGAGAACCCCTGGTTAGACTATTTTATTCCCAACATTTAAGACTCACAGTTAAATTGTCTGGGGTAATTGTTTTATGCTGTAAAGAATGTGTGGAATTTGTTCACATGGATGTCACTGCTAAAGCTCACTGTAAAGATAGACACTAATCTTAAGGTCCAATGTTTGCATGTTCTTGCAAATATAATTCTTGCAAGTATAAGTGTGCAGAGCTGTGATATATGCAAAATATGAGATAATTTTATTATCTAAGATTTAATAATAATTCCCATACTTTTCATTTGTGTTTTTTATGCTTTGTGATGATTTACTGTTACACTAAAATGTGTAATACAGTAATAATAAGAGAATGAGTATGTGTCTTCAGTTGTTTTACTGGTGGTATATAAAAAAGTTTTTCCTCACAGGCAGCTTCGTAAGACAGAGAAAGACAGAAGCAGGCTGAAGTATTTGACTGGGGAGTGGTTTTACGAGACAAAGTATCACAGACACAGAGACAAGCTCCATGGCTCGGACATCATCAGAGCGTCAATGAGGCAGAGGAAACCCGTGACAATACGTAAGCAGTGCCAGCAGATGAACTGACCCTCCTGCAGATTGATATCAAACAGGACAGCCCTGTTCGCAGATCTGGTTATTTCCTTCACGTGTGCCCTGTCCCTGATTAGCAGGACTTGGGAAATAGACCTATATTCAGTCATGTGCTTCCTTGACATTATAAGAATCCAATAATTTAATCATATAGCTCATAGTTCCATTAGACATTTGAAGATGTGTGTTTGTTATATGTGTGTTTAAGTGCACAGCTTGACAGAAGGTCTCTTATTGCAGTGGAACTCTCTCAAAGATGGGCTGAGAGTCCCAGTTGTGTGAACCAGGAGAAGAAAGATGTATTCATTCCTCCAGAACTAATAGGGCTTATTGAGGAACCATCTACACAGTCCCGGAATAACAGGTGAGAGTTTGCTCATAATGACATTTGTTGATTGGAACATTCCTTTAGGAAGGTTTCATCTAAATGAAACGTGGTGTGAAATGTGCTTGTCTAGTGTTTGTCATGGGCTTTATATTAAAGCTAGAGAAGGCAGTGTGATTGCATTAATTGGAATAAGTGCATAATTAGGTGTGCTTAACTAAAATGATAACAGGCAACAAAAATGTAATCATGTAAAATCATTCAATAACATTTTGTTATCAGTATCAAACACATGCTGTTATTCTGCTTGATTAAAGGCCCTCTGTGTTTTAAAGCAAACAAACACTGTAACTGCCCATGATTAGACTGATGATGTCATCAGTAGCCTTGTGTCTGTGCACACCAGCTTTAAAAACTCATATCACCGCTCATAAACAACAAAATCAGTGATGTGTAGTCTCTTTCTTCAGCATCATCAATTTACCCAGTGTTTAAAGTTGTTTATGAATTTGGCAAAACGTAGTGGCTGAACCTGTGATATGTGATTTCTGAAAAATGCATGCGATGCATCTAATGCATCATTGCATTAAATGCATCAAAGCTGTTTGTAAGGATGGAAATTAACCATATTTCCTTTATACAGGGTGGATGAGCTTCCAGGAGCCCAGCAGGAAAGACAGAGACCTCAAATCAAGGTGCACCACACAAAATCCAGTTTCCCAGTTCTCATAAAGTTTAAATTAATGTTGTTCGGATGTCATTTTATTTAACTCACTGTGTCCTATGTAGCCCAGAAAGAATCCTTTCAACAGTATGCACTCACAGAGAGACACCGACATGGGTATCAATGGAGTAAAGGAAGCCGATCAGGCACCTACTGAGGGTGAGAACATGTACACTACTAAACCATCCTCAAACTTATTTTTAAATCCCGTTGTATTCCAAAGAGTGATGACCACTTTAAAGATTACATCAGATTTTAACATTTGTGTACTGATTTTAATGCCCTTCTGTTCAGTTTTGCTATAAATGAGATGATGTATGTTGTATTTTTAATGGAGGGGATGTACTGAAGAGCAAAGTGGTAGAACATATTTCTTGCAAGCACAGTAAGGTTGTTTGACTGATCTCCATTTCGAACGGCATGTGCTCTTCTGGGCTGTGATGTTTGCTTGACCTGCTCTGGATGTAATTCCTGTCTGCATGCATAAATGTTAAATGCAGTATTTGGTCACAGAATCTCTAAACATAATTTAAATGTAAGATACTGCTCTAAATGGCAAATACTGTATATGTTCTGATGTCCCCTTTTTGATTTTAAAACATCTAAGCTTAAGGAACAGGAGCAAGCGTAAGCACTCAACAACCCTTAATTACAGTGCAGCAACAGAATGGGTTTGAATATGGATTAAAATGTACACTACATGTAGAATTACTGTAAAGTGCTTATGCGCTAATCTGTAGATTTACATTGAATGCAATGTGTGGCATTAAGTAATTTGAGATATGTGGGGAAAAAAAGTGCCATTCTTTGAAATGGTCTGGTCAAAAGGTTTCTGCAGAAAATTGAGTGTACTGTAGTGGTCTGAGTAGCAGGGTTTTAGAAACCTCCAAACCTTAAGGAGATTATATGGAAAAGTATGTAACATCTTGAGTAGCTAAGCTGCCATGCATGACCAGTCTCATACATAGAGTGGTTTATGAATATACAAACAATCATTATATATATATATATGTATATATGTGTATGTATGTTAATTGAACTGTTCATTGAACAGGAAAATGAATTCTGAAAATGAAATGTATATAAAAGGGTAGTATAAAAATTGTTAATACTTCCCAAATGGGCCACAGAAGTACACTGTAAATAATAAAAGTGTGCAGTTGTTAACATAAGATGATTTTCTACATGACCTGACTCTTAATGTTGCTGGTATAAGCCAATCCAGATTAGTCAGTTGTCTGTTTTTGTTTATTTTGAATAAAAACAGTTTTTAGATGGTACCACATGAAGCACATTTTAGCTTCCCTGACAATAGCTTTTAACAGCATAGAAACAGCTACAGATGCGATGCAAATGTTTGGTAGTGTAATCTATCTAACAAACACTGGACAATTTCATACTGCTCTAATATTCTTTGGTTGTCTGCAAGCTTTAAAGGAATGCATTTCACTTCATTGCTTTACTACTAAACATATACAATTAACAGACAACATACCGTATATTCAATTAACAGATACCGCACAGTTACTGTACTCTGACAGAACTGTTAATTGAATGGGAAAATGAATTCATTGTAAATATGAATTTATTTTTCCACATTTTTTTCATTCCTGTCTTTGTATGTCTTTTTGTTCTATGTTGTGCTGCTTCATTATCCAGCTGTTTTGTTATTTTCCAGAGCCTCTTCTTGTGGCCAAGAGCTCCATATCCCATAATGCTATACTAAACACAGACAACACTGAAACCCATTTAGCCACTCAATACACGGTTAAACCTGTGCCCAAAAAAAGACTGCTGTTTAATTCCAGCAAAGACCTTTCCCTGGACACTGCCAGCAGTGACCCCAGCATTAGGCAGGTAATGACCCCCGCCCCCAGAAGCATCCTGAAGCAACTTGGCTCCAGTTGTAGCTCCACTGACTCCCTGAGACTCAACATTCCTCCAACCAACGATGACAGCAGCAGCTGCGGCCAATCATCTGCCACTATCAGCCCCATCAGTCTTGAGATGCCCATCAGCTCTCTGCTTTCACCCTGCTCACTGCAGTCTGCCTCTGAGTGGTTAGAAAGGAGACGGGTCTGCTTCTCCTCCATGGTTCAGCCACTAAAAAGCGAGCAAGGAGAGCACAGCATGCTTGATGAAAATGGAAGACATCTGGCTGATGAGGATATGGAGCAGGATAGAAAGCTGTATCGGGAACAACGGTAACAGTTGCAGTGAGCAGTGCCATAAACTAGCATAGATCCTAAACCTGCCATGTTGACTTCCTGTAGTGCCCATGGTTATGCAAAGCAGTCTGGAGTCTCCTAATAATCAAGAGCTTCTCATGTGATTAGCAGTGTGCCTAAAGAAAGGCTGGGAGAAGGGGCAGGTAGATGGGTCTTATGGAAAGAAAGCTATGTCAATATAATCAAACCCAAAGATGTGTCTTTACGATTCAGACAAACAAACTAATGGAAAAATTCTCAATTACTGACACAATAAAAAGTCACAGCCAACACAATCTTTTATTTAACTACTTTGTCTTACAAGGTTTAAAAAAATACAAAAACATTTAGTAGATGATTTCAAAGTATGGTGTTTTTGTAACTTAAAATGCAAAGCTTGACATTTTAGCTATAATGTAACCTGTCTGTAAAGAGTTTGCATGTTATCATTCCTTCATACTAACTGCATGTGGCTGCATACCTCATACCTCATACAGCACATACATATATGAATGCTATGTATGTTGATAATCTGCAAATGGTGATTGGTAAATAAGCACTGTAAGAAATTTACTACTTTGAGTTCTTACCGCAGTTTAAATGTGCATTATCATCAGACTTGGTTAGTATCCCAAAGTATTATTTGATGTGTTTTGCATTTACACTTGTTTGTCTTCACTGCAGATCATTACAAGCTTTATGTTGAGCCTCAGTCCACACAGGTGTCCAACTTCCATGTCACTGCTGAAGTTACAGGTAAGGCCATTCAATTGGGCACAGAGTGCCAGGCTCAAAAGATAACAGAGGAAGAGGGTCCCTCATTTTCTAAGGTACTTCAGTGGTTTGGGCAAGGTTCTCGAGACAGGAAACACAAAAAGTCCCCAGTCCAGAGAGATAAGAACAAAGAGGAACCAAAGGATCATGAAACTTCAGATGCCAAGTCAGAGGATTTGACACTTCCAGTTGTACACTCAAAAACCAAGCCATCACCAAAGCTACGTACAAGGATTTTTGCATTATTTTCTAAAGCAGAGAAAAAAGACAAGAGTCCTAGAGTTTTAATATCTGACACAGAAGTGATAAGTCAAGATACAAAAGCTGATTCAACTTCAGAATGCCAAACACCTTGTACCTTGAGACCTGAGGCAGATGACAGTGTTGTTCTGCAGGATGAGAACAAGATGACAGAAATATTGTATGTTACCTCAAAACTAGAGGATGGACACAAATCTGTTTGTGGAGATAGTTCTCAGATAGAGGCGGTTGACCAAGGTGAAATATCAGCAGGCAGTCTGGCCAACCTGATGTCATTTTGGGAAAGGGGGAACAGAGGGCCAAAAATACTGAGTTTTAAAAAAGACCCTGAAATACAAGAAAGTGAAACATGTCCACTTAAGGAAAATGATCACAATGCTTTGGACAGGAGATTGCTAGATTCAAGCATCAGACCATCCATATCCAAACCCACTGATGAAGTGGAATCTACAATGGGTGAGATGTCTGTCTTATCCTCAAATAAAGATGGAAATCCTGATTTGGACAGCAATATGATTCTAAAAGGCTCAGTTAGTGAACTACAAACAGACATTGGTAACATTGATGTCAGGATGGTGTCGTCCAGTCCACTACAAAAACACAAAGCTAATGCTCCAGGCAATGAGCTGCAGCAAGTTGAGTCTCTCTCCAAGGATATATTTGATCTAAAAAAAGAAATCTCAGCCTTTAAAATGTGCTTCAGTCAACAAGATAATAAGGTCTCAATCAATGATCTCAGATCATTCTGGGAGAAAGAAAAAACTGGTCTTAGAGTAATTGTAGGCTCACCAGCATGTCCACCCAATATTAAAGACTCATCTTTGGAGTCATCTCCACAACGTTCCTCAGTAGAACTTTCTAATTCTCAGCCCGATGTAAGGTCAGACACCCCAGACTTAATGAGTTCCCTGGACAGAATGAGTTTGTCTTTAGACCATGTTACTGGTCCAAGCAGAGTGCCAGAACAAGATCTTCAAGATGTCAGAGTTCTAACATTTTCTAATTACACACCACAGTCAAGTTCAGGTAAACACTTGAAGCCAAGTCCTCCATCTCCCCTAAAAGGTTTCTCTGCAAAAGACAACCAACAGACAAAAGATCAAGATCAGATCAAAACAGCAAGTCCATTACGACAACCTAAAGTACCTCCCAAAGACTCTTATCCAAAAAAAGAATCCAGGATGGATGGTTCCCCACTAAGAACCTTTGTGATAGATATCAATTCAGCTGACAGAAGTCAAGGCACTGTAAAGGCAAAACCAGGGCAAACTCCCTCACATTCATTACATTTTGACGATGAAAACATGGGTGAAACTAATTGTCCTGAGGGAAATCACATGTCCACTCCTCAAGACAGCTTGGAGCTGCTTACCGTCTCCCTGGACAACAGTCCATTACACTCCACAGCTGCCAGCTCACAGGTTTCAGCCTCAGAACAGCCGTTTGTGTCTTTTGAACATGGAAAAACTTTGGGGAAAGAAGGTACTGATATGAGACCCATCATGCCCAAAAAACGAAAGCTGTCAACAGACTCTCAGTCAAATGCTCGTATGGCCAGGTCTTGCATTCCCCTCAGTTTAGAGCATTACCTGGGCATACCCCAGCAGATGGTCTTAGACGAAAGAGAAAGGCTGGAGCATGTTAAGGTGCAGGCAGGTGAGGTTTCTAAACAGAGGAACCAAGGCAAAGTAAGCAATGAGAGCTCCCCCTCTCGACACTCTGATTCTGAGGAGTTCACCTTTGACTCCTCGGGGAGCTCCACACCTGAAGCCTGGTCATTCTCACACACAAGTTCAGCCTGTGAGCTTACATCTATATATTGGTTCAGTCTAGATTAAGTAGAAAGTTGTTGATTAGTCCTTTGATTTCCGTGGAAGCAGGGTTTATAACCTTAAAACAAGGTTCATTGCTCAACTCATAAACTGGATTAAACCTTATAGACATGATAAAATTACAATTTTTGCTCCTAACTGTTATTTCAAAAAACACAGTCTGTTCTCACCGTACTATTAATTTACATGAGCCACATCAGCTCATCACAGACAATTTAAGCCCTGCCTCTGCATATTTCTTGAATTATCACAAATGCAATAAAATCATCTAATTTAATAATTAGTATGTTTATATGAATTATGAAACTTTTTAATATCATGGTAAATTTATTTTTGGTGTGTGAAGAAAAAATTTACAATTGTCTTTTTGACAATAATCATAAACCATCTTAAAATCATTTGATGGCTAAATAATTTTGTCTGTTTGTTCATGGTAAAGCAATACAGAAAATGCAGAAATCATTTTGATTTTTGTTAAATCAGCATTGATAGAACCAAATGATTAAATGCTTTTGTGTTATTATGTTAGTATTTTCATTATTTTAAATAAGTGTTTTCAAAGAGATAATCACTAATATTTGTGTGTAGTGTATAAATAGACTGATTTAGTATGATTTAGTATGATTTACACAGAGGTAATGATTCTTATTTGATATGGGCTATTAGGTAACAGTGAGGAAGACAGCCCTGTCAAAGCTGCTCTGGAACGAGCTAATGCCCGGCCTGTTTCTATCTCCAAAAGTCTAGAGGACCTGGTGTCTGACCCTTCCTGTAAGTTTCGTCTCTTCTGCAGTGTGCTTAGTTCTGTCTTAGTTCTGTTAAACCTGTCTTTGGGAACAATGACTATTTCAGGTCTTGTTGAGCAGTTGAGCTCTTTTGCCCTCTGCTGGATGAGAGTAGACATTTCTTTTTAATCTAATTAAGTATAAGCAAACCTTTGATTGCATGCACTTCATTGTATTTAACTGGACTACGTACCATTTATTATTGATAACACTGTGCTATCTACATCAAGAATGGAGATGGTAGACTGATCCAGGGACAGACATTGGGTTCAGTATGGAGAATAATAAATCTTTCTCTTTACAAACAAACACAACTCTGTATATAATAAAAGTTTTTCATGTTCTGTCCATTAAATCTTTTTAATGTTGTCGATGTCTTCCTTCACTATGGCTTTATAAAGTAATGCTACTAAGCTAGAAGGTAGTTTTAAATAATGTACTCTACATCTGTATAATTACATCGAAAGCGGAAGCCCTGACATTAAATTAACCTTAAGGACTAGACTCTTGACCTTTGGTTTGTCATGCATATTTTACTGTCTGAGATGGTTGAGAGATGAGAACATGGATTAATGCAAATGATTAAAGACAGTTTGCGTCCTGTACCACACCTCAATCTGATGGTGTGGTAGATTGTTGGTAATTATTTATTGGAAATAAACAATGCATGTGCTCTGCACACTAAACTTTTAGTGTCAAACCAGATCAGAGAATCCGATCTGTATAAATTAAGAAAGTAATCAGTTTAATGTATGTTCACTGAGTTTTCCTGCGTTTTCTGTGCCTCAGTGTCTGCAGTCACTCCCAACACCAAAACGTCATTCTCAGACCCCGAGCAGATGAAGATGATGAGCATGTCTGTGCCTGCATTCATTCACCAGGAGGTTAAAACTCATTAAATTACCCATGAGCCTCAGCACATAAGGACACCAAATGCTATCTTTGAATCTTTAGATTCAAAATGCATGATCTATAGCTTCAGCATTTACACAATGCTATGAATAAACTGAAATGCCATAGTTTTACGTATTTGTACATTATCACAGCCTGTAGCAATGAGCGAAGCTGAGCACCAACATTCACCCCTCTGTAATAACCTGCATAAATGTTAACCATCTTCTGTTGTTTGTGCATGTAAAAAATAGATGGATTACAGGAACAGTGACTGTACATCAGTGAGCAGTTTCCATTTTGACAGACTGAGAATATGCAACGCTTCCTCTACTTTTAGTGTTTCCTCTGAAGCAGCCTCCATGTCTTCTGTATGTGACCCCTTGTGTGTCTTGTACACCACCCTAATAATGCTGAATGGAACTAATATTGCTCTAATATTTCACATTAACATTAGCACATTAACACATTGATTCACTTTTTTACATTGGTTTTGTCCTGTAAAAATTGTTGTTGATATTGTCCTCAGTTATGGTACAGTATATTTGTGTCTCTACGTGTGGTGTGTATAGGTCACTGGCAGTGTCATGAGTATCTACAGTAGTGAGTTTGGTAATGTGGAGGTCAAAGGCACAATCCAGTTTGCCATTCACTATATGCAAAAACTGGGAGAGTTCCAAATCTTCATAGTGCAGTGCAAGGATCTCGCTGTGGCTGATGCGAAGAAGAACCGATCTGACCCGTAAGTGTACTGGTGGACAAAAGAAAAGAAATGAGATAGGAGAATATGTCAGGAAGAACTAAAGCAAACAAACGTTCTGAAATTGGATGTTGGACTTTGGATGTTGAGAAACCAACTCAACATCCAACATTTTCATTCTGCCCCAACAAACATCAACTAAAATATAATAGTCTGCTTTGTGTATTTGACATTCAGGTATGTTAAATGTTACTTGCTACCTGACAAAGCAAAATATGGAAAGAGAAAAACATGTGTGAGGAAGAAAACACTGGATCCAACGTACAACGAAATCCTGCGGGTATGCTCATCCTTAATGCTGCGTGATATGGTCAGTGATGTAAAACGTAACTTGACTGAAGGTTAATTTTATCTATGCAGTTCAAGATTCCAATGGAAACTTTGAAAACTCAGAAGCTGAACCTTTCTGTGTGGCATAACGACACGTTTCGCCATAACAGCTTTCTTGGAGAGGTTGAGATTGATCTGGCCGAATGGGACTTCAATAACACACAGATAAATGATTATTTACTTAAGGGAAGGGTAAGATAACAAAATCAAGGTGTTGGAATAACTACTTGTTAATTTGTTCATTAATTACATTAATTAATTAATCCGGTTCAGGTTCCTCCCAGCCCAAAACATTCCATCTGTATTGAGGAATTGAAAGCAGAGATGAGAGTCGCTCTGCGTTTCCTCCCACAGACTTCTCACAGTAAGTTACTGAATTATTCTTTAAAAAGCCAGAAACAACAACCAGAATGGTTTAATGCTGATCTTTATTATTGTTGTTAGAAGAATCTGTTTGGACTGATATTAATTCTGGTGTTGCCTCACAGGTAACAAGAATAAGGTGAATGGTGAGGTGCAAATCTGGGTAAAAGACTGCAAGAATTTGCATACTTCCAGGGGTGTTTCAGTCGACCCTTTTGTTAAATGGTATTAATTGATTTTTCTTTGGATATATTTGTATACATGCTTCAGGTTTTTGTGCTAAATGACTTATGGTAAAACTACTTATTTATTTGAGAGTCTGTAATCACTTTCCATTTATGTAAATTATTTTAAACTTTACGTATTGTGGATTTTACATTGCTATAAACGTTGTACAATAGAATGCATATGTAAATATAAGTGTAAATGTCTACATTTTGCTTTTCAGCACAATCCACCCAGATAGCAGCCGGAAAGGCCGTCAGAAGACCAGAGTGTTGAAGAGGACATCTAACCCTGTGTTTAACCACACCATGGTGTATGATGGCTTCAGGCCAGAGGACCTGAAAGAAGCCTGTGTGGAGCTTACTGTGTGGGATCATGATAGACTCAGCAACCACTTCATTGGGGGTATTAGGCTTGGTTCTGGAACAGGTACTAAAGGGGGTGGGGTAAATATAACCACTGCACAGAAAGAAATGTCCAGTCATAAGAAAATGAAAGCAAACAGCACAGATTCTGTTGAAAACTGTCATGTTGTCCTGCAGGTAAAAGTTACGGTGCTGATGTGAACTGGATGGACTCTAACAGCACTGAAGCAGCGCTGTGGGAGAGAATGATGCAGTCTCATAATGAATGGGTGGAAGGTGTATTACCTTTGAGAATGCTGGTCATGGCTAAAATATCTAGATAAGAAGAAATTGTGTGTTCGCACAAGGACGTGAGAAAATGAGTGTGAACTGAAGACTACGCAACAGAATTTGATGAACTGATTTGATAACGTTGTGATTTATTAAATATTTAATATAAAATGTGTCATGTTATTGACCGTATGTAGGAAAACATAAGAAATACAAGAATGGTAAATATACTATGCATTTTATTGTAAAGCCTGGGTTTCATGTCTTTAAAAGTCCATAAAATGTTGATATTTGCAAGAAATAATTGTATTATTCATACATTTCTTTTGGAACCTTCCTACGCTGCGTGAATGCATTATAATTTTAATAAATTTTTTAAACTGTCCGCACTTTTGTTTTCAAATTGGAAATGCTGAATAGTAGGATAAAAAACAAGGGCAAAAAACTAGGCTACCTTTGCTCCTCCTCGTGGTCAAAAGTTAAAGTATCGCGATATTTTAAGCCGACGACTAGCCGCCATTTTAGATCGTCACGGTGTCGTTGTATGTACTGTTCATGTAACGTCTAATTTCAAGTACATTTTATTTTCTGTTAATATAATATTCCCGTGGTTTTGTTCGACTAATCATCATTTCACGACATCGGGATATTGTTGAAGGTAAGTTGATTGGTAAAACAATAATAATTTTTGTTCTGTACCAAAACTGCAGAGTCATGGAGATAAAGGCGCGCTGCTGCGGCCTGCTTTACAAACCGCTGTGAATATTACAAATATTGTTTCGATTGAATAAGGAGTGGTTTAAAGTTTAGTAGGTGAAAATAACTATAATAGTACTATAATGTACTATTTAGCCTTAACGTACATTTTGTAAATTAAAACAGTCTAAGCCTAGCTTATTGCATAACACGAAGAAATACAATTGTCCGAGCATCTGCCTCAGTCTCATATTGTGATAATGCCTTCCAGTGCCCCTTAATTTCTGCAGAGTTTACAGTTTATTTTTAATACGAAAGTGTTAAAAAAGGTCTAATTTCTTAAAATTCCAAGCAAATAATAAATGCATAATATATAACAGTACGTGGCAGTCAGAAACAGTTGTTTAACACAAGTTAACATTTATGCTAATTATTTTAATCTTTATCTTCTTTCAGACTTTGGGATTTATTACGGATTCAAGGCGGGGTTAGAAACACAACCATGATCACCAGAAAAAGAGGAAGCAGCACCCTCGACGCTGACGTCACATGTACAAGTGCCTTTCGGAAGAGTGATGTTTTGATAACCGGCAATTCAAGTGAAGTGAACGCACACTCTTCTCCGGAAAGTGACAGCAATGATTGGGGCCTGGATGACTTGCTTGGCTCTGATTTCAACTGGGACCTGGACAACAGTGTGCTTGATTCCTTCAGCAACTTTGAATCCCAGACATCGACTAAAGACGAGACAGATCATTCAAGTGGTGGTATGGTGGCTGGTACTCCCACAACCCAGAAGAGAGGTGCAGTCCAGCGGTCAAAACTGCAAGACGTCTCTGGTCGGATCATCAACAAGAATGCCATTGCTGCAAGGATGAACCGTTTAAAAAAGAAAGAATACATCAGTGGCTTGGAGCAGAGAGTTGGCTCCTTAATATCAGAAAACCGTATCCTCAAACAGGAAAATGGCAACCTCAGCAAGAGGGTGGAGGAACTGGAGAATGAAACTAGGTACTTGAGAGCCGTGCTGGCCAATGAGAGCATGCTGGCTCAGCTGTTGTCTAGATTAAGCGGTGTGAACGGCATGAAATTCTCTACCTCGCTTTTCCAGGAATCCAATGAGAGTGATCACGATTATGCCACGCCGAGGAAGAATGTGAAGGTGGAGGACAAAGATACTGCGGGTGGCATCTGCCTGCACGTGGACAAAGACCACGTCTCTGTGGAATTCTGCACTAAGTGTGCAGAAAGTTCAAGCTTGTCACATAAAATGTAGGGTCAAGTATTTTACCTTTTCTGCGTTTCCTGAGACTGAACTTTGCACGAGATGTAAATGAGCATTGAGGAGGCGTGATGACAGTGGTTGTCAGATGTAGAGTTAACTGTTTAAATGTGTGCAGGGCTTGAAAGGCATGTCTTATGAACCTGCTTTCAATACAAGTTACTGCTAAACTTGTTGACAGTTTTCTTCTAGGTGCTTGGTCCGCCATGCTGGATGAGTTCATCACAGAACATCTTTGACTGCCAGAATCCATGGTAAGGATCAAGATATAGAAGACCGCACAGAAATGGTTAACTCCTAAGATGCAGGCAGTGCCAGATGAAGACAATGCTATTTGCCAGTTCAAGCAAGGCACAATATGAACTGTAAATAAATTTAAGGTTTTTTTGTTTGTTTTTGATTTGTTTTCTTGGTGTAATTACAAAGCATAGAAGCTGTCCTATAAAAATAAGCATTGTTTTAAGTTAAATATTTTGGATGTTTAATGGATTACACAATAATCTAGAGTATGTAATTTCAGTTAAAACTAAACATAAACCTTAAAAGGGAAGTGGAGAAGTAATTGTTTAAAAAAATGTAACTAAGTGATGTTTCACAAAGGGCATCGGCTTAACTTGGCTTTATTTTATCTGTCTGTTAATTTACTAGTTATGCTGTGTTTGGAACATTGATGTTGATTTCAACAAACAAACAAATCAACCCTTTGTAAAATATCACTATATTTCTAAAGGATGTTTTTCATGTAGAATCCCTATTTTTCTTTATGCTAAAGTGGATTTTGCTGTGGGGAAAGCAGAAGAGTCGGGACCACCAGCTTGCATCATGGCCTGGTAAATTTAATAAGGTAGTACAGGAAACTCTGTAAGTTACAGCTTTTACTGACTCCTATCACACCCTAAAATGTCAGATGTCATGATTAATAACTTAATAACTGAAGTGGTAAAAATTGATCTGTTAGTATTAAAAAAAAGGCTGAACGTTACAATCTGTAACTTTCATGTAATTAATCCTGATTTGGACATGCACTTTGGCTTAATTTCAGGCGAGAAATGGTATATTCAAAAACAAGTTTGTTTAAAGGCTTAATGTATGAAGAATATTTTATGTGTGAGATGTATTGGAAACCCAAACATTGTGCAGGCACATGACTACAGCTGTTGAAATGTAATAAACTTTGATTAAACACTCACTTGAGTAATGTAAATTGCTTTGTGTTATGATATTAACTATACTCTCCTTCTCTTTTAGATAGCGCTTTCTTCACTCTCTACAAAAGTCTTATTTCCTCTCTTCAAAGTGGATAAAGAGTGGTGGTGATTTTTCCGCAATTAATGCACAGCTGTTCTGTTTGCTGAAGATGTTGGTCATGGCTAACAATAAAATAACTGTTGTAGTGTTGCAGATCAACCCATGCAGTTCTGAATCTTCACTAGACCAACAAATGCAATTTTGATGTTAGATATGATTGTTGCATATCTTGCATTATTGTTGTATTTGAACACCCTTACCCTTATTTATTAATTGATACATTGTTTAAAAGAGGATAATTCACCCCTAAATGACTTCATTGTTTACTCACTCTCATGTAATTCCAAACCTATATGACCTCTTTAAATCACTTTGAAAAAGATACTTTAAAAATGTCTCAGTTTTGTGTCCATACAATGGACAAGTCAATGAGTACCAGTGTTTGGTTACCACTGTACCTCAAAATATATTTTGTTTTTCTCAGAAGCAAAATAGTCATACAGGTTTGGAATGACATGAGGGTGAATAAATTGAAAAGTTTTCGTTTATTGGGCTAACTTTTCCTTTAAAAGATGAAATACAATTTAAAGCTTCAAAGTAATCTTAAAAACAAAGAAGTATTGTTTTTATTATTGCTATTTCAAATTTTAACCTGGCCAAATGATGCATTTACAGTTTTGGGAAAAAAGTTAGCATGTTTAGAAGTTGATGATACTGAAGATTTTGTTTGCAGAACTGTTTTGGTTGATCATTGTAGTAGAGAACTGGAAAATGAGTGGTGCAGTGTTACAAGTCATAAGAAAAATGCGTTAACGATTTGCCCAGTGCATTTTATCAGTTCATAAAAACTTGGTTATTGGTCCCAGATACCCTATTAGGTAAGTTGTACACTGAAAAAAAATGTTTTTAACACCACTTTTTATCCACTTAATCTTCATAAGTGATTTTTATGTACCTCCTGTTAATGCTTTGTAGGTATGGTGGAATAACAGTATCTAGGCAGTGTACAGCAAATGTTAGACATTAGATTAAAGGTACGATGTTACAAAAAACTGTTTCACATACTACTTTTTAAAAATGTTGGTAAATTCTTACTTGCCATATCTGGGCAGTGCACAGATGCATAACTTAATATTGATGAACAATCAAGACGAACACAGTAGATGTATCAGCATCGCATGAAGATGTTTAATGTATAATACAAATAATTACATTATGTATGCATCAGTTTTAATCATGAAGCACTTCGCTGTCAGAATCTGGTATTTTTAGCATTTTTAGGTAGATGTCAAACTGTTTAGAACTCAGGTAGGTCCCAAACAAGGCCTGCAGCAGTAGAACAGCATACATTTTCTTTACAATGGGCTTGCTGAGGTTCATCCAGAAACGCAAAACATTTCCTTTCTCTGGCATTGGTGTGCTGCTATACCTGCAAAACAATTGGGGATCCATCACATTTCAATGCAGATGATATGCAGAACATCAGACATTTCATTTCTAAGAAAAGCAATATGTAAAAAAATGTAATTATGAGGACATACCTAGCTGCAAGACCAGCGTTTACAGGTAAGGCCAATACAATAGGATATATACCCCCACCAACCACACCCACCAATGCTCCTCTAATCAGGGTGCACGTTGGGCAGTTCAAGTCCCCTACAATATAAGATGGTCTTAATACTTGGGTGACACAATGCAGACCAATGAGAAACAATGTTCATCCTTACGTAAAAGTCCTACCTGACATTAAGGGGTTTGTGACAGTGGCAGTGTATAGAGCTGCTGTTGTCAAAAAGGGAAGCACAGCCATAGGAAGACTGGAAGTAAATCGTCCATGGGTGACATTGAGTGCACGTCGGTAAAAGCTATTGGCAATCAATCCTGCAAAACCAGCATTGCCAGCCAAATAAATGGGGCCGTATGAAAACAGCTTTCTGTTGGGAAGAAACACGAACAACGTGTATCAGTTAAATGCAGTGGCAAAAAAACCCCGCGTTACTTCTACATGATAATTTAACTTACCTGTCGAGATCAGGTAGCCTTTCAAACTTTCTGGTCAACATTTCTATAATCATTGCCCTGGTCATTCTCTGACCTTGGGTTGTGTCTTTTACAGACATCGTATTGTCTGTCATTATCTAAGAGCAATGACAGATATTGTAACTGGATTGCACATGCAGAACTTTATATTTTATTTTTTAAACTTCACATTACAGGTCTCAGTCTCGTGCCTGCAATACTAACACGCGATGCCTTTGAAAACTATTTTGTGAAAGACAAGCGACGCTACAGACGGACTATAAACTAAATCTAATGAAACCTGGTTGTTTGATGCTTGATAGTTGTATCTGTCCCCTTCGCAAATATTACTTTTAGGACTGCAAATAAACGCTATATAAATATAAAATTAATACATAAACGCTTTGCTATTGTTATCCTCCGTACACCAGTCACGGTTCTTAACGCCAACAGGGCGCAGCCATTTTTAACCACGTGTTCTAGTCAACTCTCACCCCGAGTTTCAGGAACCAAACGACGATGCCCATTGGTCCATTCGTGCGCCAACTGCCTGAACGGACGAACGCCATTGGTGGGCGATGCCTGTCAATCCCGCGGGTCAACCCTCTCGTTGCTAAGGCGAAACTGGTGATGATGCTGCTGCTGCTGCTGCTGGTTGTGATACTGCACCCACCGTAGAGAGTCTGCAAACCAGCTTTGGCAAAAGATGCTGTAAAGATCCATGGAAAAAAGGGACAGCGTGACGGGAAAGGAGGTGAAGTTGTTCTTAACTGTATTTTTGGACGTTTGAAGAGCTCGTTTGGGATATATTTGTTCAAATTGGCTTCGTTACAGAGACAATTGTGGAGCCATGCGTTATCGGGAAGCTGGGTAAAACTTGCAGGTGTTTTCCGATAGGCGTCGCAGCGACGGGCTGCTGTTTCATCGTGCGGGAAATACATCCTGGATAACTGCCTGGTTTATTTAGTTCAATATGTCATTAAAATAACAGTTTTTCGTGAGGTGTTGGGGTCTGGGGTCTTGAAGCCGAATTACTGAGCGATTGCGCTGATCACATAGCAAGATGATCGTCAAAGTGGAGGACTGGAGCTTTGGAAAAAGTACACCCGTTTTAAATTAATGTTCCCGTTCAAGGATCCCATTCATAATCATATTATAACACACAAACTGTGTCACATGATCCTTTAACATACAACCCAAGTTCTGCACCTTAAAGAACTGTTTACAAGCATGCTACGTTAAACTTACAGGCATGAGTTACTAGCGATGTCATGCTTATTTATTCATCATACAGTCAACAGAGCCGCATCCTTAGTTGTTAAACATGCTTGATCAGCACACACCGCCTAAATTTCACACAAGTCAAGCCATGCACCGGAGATCCCTTCCTATTTGATGAACATGGCCCTTTGGGGGCATTGACTAGTTATTAGATTTAGAGAAAAACGATGTAGGCTATAGAATTCCTTTACTATTCCAGCGCCTTTGTTTGATAATTGCCAGGACCGCAATTGTTTTCCTGTTTAAATCTGTGGGTTGTGTTACGGCTGTTGTGTTTCTAGATTTGTAGTTCATGAAAACACCAAAGGCCTTTAAGCAGTCGATCGTTGTGCGAATACTCCAGCAGAATAACGCTGCATACCTCAGAAAGCCTGAACTCACTCATGGACTGGAGACCAGACTTGACATTTCTCACGGACTCATCCACATCAAGGTTTATTTGTTCACTGTTACTGTCGGATTATGGATTTATTTCTCATACGGCTGATCGGTGTTTTCTTCTGCAAGATGTGTCAGCGTGTGTCTCTTTATTTAACTTAAGCATTACGAGCCAAGATCCGTCCATCCTGTTCGCTTTCACATCTGCAGCATCGAGCTGAGCTGTAACGCACCGCTTTAGCCGTAGACCGTTTCTCCAGGATACTTACAGCAAATGAGGGCGAAACTTTTGTGTTGTTTTCATGTGTGACAATCCCCCAAAGGACATAAAGGAGTAATTATGCCCTTGAGGAAAAGAGGTGAGAAATGTACATAATACATAGTACACAGTCTAGCCTATCTTTTATATGTATCGTTTATATATTATCTTATTCAGGTCAATTAAGTCTGTTTTTGACAGTTTGTTTACATTTATTCTGGATTTAAGAAATTCTCGTTTTTTAAGTGCCATAATTTTGGGTAAGATAGCTTTAAATACTAATAAAATGTATGTAACTTGGGTGACGTTGAAAATCTGCAATAATGTGTCAAATGTTTTGGTCAAATATTACATTATGTGTGACATGGTTACATTTTTTCCTCCAGTATTCCAAACATAAAGTATATATTAAGTAAATATCACACGTTGTATTTGACAACATATGCAGTCATATTTATAATTGTCTTTAAATAGTGTAGCTGAATGTATTGCAGTTGCTGAAACAGACAAAGATAGTCTTTATGAAGACGTAGCAGAACTGTTATGAGCATGCCTTTATATTATCCTTATTTAATTTGGACTTTTATTCTGTCTGAGCCTTAAATATGCAGCAGAGGCTTCAAACTGTGTAATTATATATGCCCTAATAGTGTAATTACACTCTGCAATAAGTTTGTAGTCTGTAAAAATAGACTTGAGTATGGCCAACCTGCCTGTGACCTTACATGATCTGTAATTCTGGGCTGTATTTATATTCAGACTGGTATGCAGCTGTGTTTTTAGTTACTCTTTAAATGAAATGCATGCCTAAATGTTCTTGGGCTCTTACATACTAAAAGTGCAGTATACTGTATATCCAACATCATTACTGCTACCGTAACAGTTTAATTAACAATAGAGGGTCTTAAGATAAATCTATATCTACATAAAATCTATATAAATCTAAATCTATGATTTAAATGTATGACCTGATCTCGCCTTGATAGAAGTTCATTGTCTATTGATCTAGCCAAAAATATTGTTTCATATTTCTTCTGGTTTATTAAATATTTCCCTACGTTATACTTTCATTTTCTCTGTTGATGACAGGAATGAACCCCTGTTACGTCTCTAGTAACTGTCAGTCTGTGAGATTATGTGAATGACTCATGTTCAGTCATGCTGGTCATCTGTGCAGTAGTAAAGCAGCAACAGTGTCTGTGTGTGCTGTTAACAGGTCTCAGTGTTATGAAAGCTTTAAAAGCAATAATTACTGAAATAAGCCCCCAGGCTTTACATTTATAGTCATATTTATGCTCTTTATGCAGGTTTTCCACTAAAAATCTAACTCTATTTAGATATCTAAGAAGTAAATGTTGTGTTGTTAAATTATGGAGATGTCACAGTTCCATTTCTAGAAATGGTTAGATACAGAGAGCTGATTTTATATATTTATTTATAAGTGTTTATCTGTAGTTAAACTGCTGGCAACATCAAGGTCACGGGTAGGCTTCCATGCAGGGAAGGCATGTACTGATGAAAGCTTGAGTGCAGTGTTAGTCAAAAGTATTTGTGTTTCTCAGGTGATCTACCATTGCATTGATTCATTTAAGTTCAACAATATTTCTTATTCTTTTCTTTTAGTATGCACAATGTTGTCTGACTTCATGCTTATATATTTGTATAATAAATTTACAAAGTTCTACACTGTGTATTAGGCCAATAGCATAACTTTGTTTCTTTCTTTCTTTTGCGTCTTGCAGACACAGTCAGGGCGATAAGCCTCCTGGAGGACTATTGTTCCAAACTGAAGAAACCAGAGGAACAACAGCTAAAAACTGCCATATTAAGAGTCATGGACATCTTTAAAAGCAGTCTCTTTCAGGCTCTCATAGGTAAGCTTATGAGTGTATGCTTTCTGTTTGCATTGAATATGCCCCTTATCTTCCTTTAATGGGAAAATAGGTCAAAGAGAAACACATGAGATGCAAAGTGAAGCTGCTGATTTGTTGAGCAGCATACAAATGTTTCTTACATTGATTTTAGGACATTTACCACAATCAAAGTGTCTTTGAAAGACTCTTTTTTTAGTTTTAGTTATATTTACTTTTTTTTTTGTTTTTTTGTTTGTTTTTTAAGATTGCATGTGGTTTGTTTGCTAATGTGACATTTGCTCATATCATAGTTCATTCTTAAGCACTGGGCATGTTCTGCAGATTTAGGGCTTTTTTCTGAAATAAAGTTATTTTTAACCTTGCTGATGTGGCAAGAGATGTTTCTCTGTGCTTCTGGTGTTTAAATGTGTTCCTTATAAACTCATCTCCGCAAGCTTTTGTTTTTTTTGTAAAGGAGGTTGTTTACATGCATATCTAACAATCTCCCTTAATTAGTTTTACTCCTGTATTCATCCTCAAGGTCAAAATCAGCCCACATGCTTTTAGCATGCATACGTGAGAGCTAGAGAATGTTTTTGGTGTCCTCTAAGCAAAAAGGTTGGTTTAGTGCAGAACATATAGCATGATATAGATATTATACAATGCAGAATATATAATTCAGTACATCACAATTGTACATGTAAGGAATAGGATATGGGCTAATTAATTATAATTCACTAATTGATCTTATTCTGGTCTTAAGCAAAGGTTCATTTAATCCATTAGCAAAGAAGCTTAGAAATAAGCAATGCAGTGATGGCACATGGTCAAATCTAACTCATAACTCATTTTGATCTTGTAACTGGGTAACTTTGCTCCACCATAAAAACAAGAAGATTCTTTCAACACATTATAGCATTTTTATGCACCAGCTAATATTAATATTTCATTGCTGTTCATGAAATGTTACTGGAGTCATTTGTCATTACAAAGCTTTGAGATAAACCAGAGCCCCCCTCACACTGTAGGTTAGGCCTTGCTGCATTCACCACAAGCTTTGAATCAGGCCCTATGCTAAAATGGCAGCTGTATGGGTTTTAATACTCCAGCAAGCCTTTGGTTAGTTGGACAAAAATATTAAAGATAGTGTTTTTAGATGCAATAAAGGTTCAGTAAGTGATTTCTGAGAAAACTAGCCAATCAGCAATAGGGGTTGTATGCACCAGCTTTTAGTCATTGTCTGTGTTGTATAGCATGTTTGTTATTTTTAAGGGTTTAATTGGGATTAATGAAGGGAGAGGTGTGTTTGTTTGAGTGTCGATTTCAACAGCATTCCTGGGAAATCGCTTACTGCACGTTTAAATCACAGTAGCATGTATAATAGCTCTAAAGGTGAGAGCTATGAGTCCAGGTCAGAGATTTGGCCTTGTATATGGTAATATTTGTGAAAGTAGATTACCCTTTGTTCTCTGTTCATAACCTGTTATTTTAGTAATGGCTTTGTTTTCCTCTGACCTTTACCTCAGCCCACTGATCGTCATCTGTTCACACACTGTTGCTTTCTAACTGAAAAAGGTGACAATCTTGACAGGTGCTTTGGTGTCCTTTGACATCATACATGTTTGTAATACATCATAATGGAATCACCAAACACAGCAGAACCTAACTGTCTTTGAAACCATGAACAAGTGCAAACAGTCAACTTCTATTGATTTTCAATAAAATGCCATTAAAGGTTGAGGTCACTAATGCTTCCTGATATAGCAGTAATCATCTTATAGGTATTAGTGTACGAGTAATCTGGACAGTGTGCCATTATGGCGCAGGAGTGCAGCTTATTAACCGCTTAACCTACTCTCCCATTGACCAGGAAACACGCATCGTGGAATGCCATGTGAACACCCCCATCTATTCTGCTATTGGTCAGTTATGTACTCCTGACATCATAGATTGACTCCAATGTGGCAAGCCTGTGCTGTGATTTCATAGCCATAGGGCATGTTTGTCCCTGTTTCCTGTGAGTTTATTGTTGTTCATTTAGAAGCATCAAAGAGCAAAAATTATAGTATGCAAGGTTCTGTACTTTATTGTTTTATGGTAGTTGACATTTTAATGCTAATTTGGGACTGATTAGTCTTGCTTGCTGGAATTTGATGCATGTTGAATTAGTATGAAGATAGTTTAGCAGATTTGGACAATGCACAACAATGTACAGTTGAAATTTACTTGTTTTTTATGCATTTGGCAGATGCTTTCATCCAAAGTGACTTACACTGTATTCAAGATGCACATTTTTATCAGTACATGTTCCCTGAGCATCAAACCCACAGTCTTTGTGCTGCTAATGCAATGCTCTACCAATTGAGCCACAGGAAGAGGACAGAGGTTATAACAAAAAGGCAGGGTTAACAATCGCAGGGTAGCACTTAAACACTTGTAAGGTAGTGTCCCCCACTGAGGATCATTCTATGGCCTGTTTAAAACGTTTGAATAGAAAGTTCTAAAGATTTTCTCATGTCATTTCTTTAAAGCAGTTCTGTCTCTATTTAGAGTCTGTTCTTTTTAATGAGATTTCCTGGCTAAATATTCCCTATCACAGCTGCTCATTGGAATCCTTCAGGATTCTTAGCCGCTCAGTCCTAATCGAGAAACTAACCACCGTCTGCCAATTTGTTCCACAGAGGTTTTTAATGGGCCCCATTTGTCAGTGTCAACTGAACAAGGTTGGACGCTGCCCTCTTAATAGAAGAGCCATGACGGCGCACTCTTGTTTCATAGAGAGACCGTCCCACAAGGAGCTTTTTTGCACTTTCTGCTAAACTGTAATCAGATCGGTTACTCTTGCAGGAGGGAAGTCCCTTTTACCAGTGCATAGACTGAGAAATAGCAGTCTCAATTTGGACCAACTGCTAAAACAATACAAGTCAGCTAGCTCTACCACAGCTTTAGAGTTTCTAGAGCACACTTATCAAAAGCTGATTCACAGATTTACTGTTGTAGAGTTTGCATCTAATCCTGCTTAGGTTATGTATTGTGTGCATGTCTGTGTGTTTTGCAAATAATTATAATTTAATAAAAGATTAAATGACATTTGCGACCCACTTTCACCATGTCACATATTTCTGTGTAACTGGTTATTTAACAAGAAAAAAGGACAACATTTAGGACGGGACTTTTGTTCAGCAGAATTTGATTGAATCATGAAAAATTAGGCGCTACACCAGAATGGAGCCAGGTGGTTGGAAGGGAGGGGACGGAAAATAAGAAAGTTGATAACTTCAGCCAAAAAGCAAAGCCATTTCAGAAACTGAGCCGTTTATTACATTTTTATGAATGCTTAAAAACAGGAAGATTATATTTTGATTCTATATATTAAACAATATGCACTGATGGATCATGCAAAATAATATCAGGAACGTAAGACAAAGTAAACAGTGAATTTTAAATTCATGTTCACTTATAATGGTATAAGGGTTTAAAATATTTGTTAAAAAAATGTTTTTCTAAAGGCCTGCAGGTGGAATGAGGATAGACAGGTAAAATGAGGATAGACAGATAAAAAAGGGAGATAGACAGGTAAAATGAGGATAGACAGATAAAAAAGGAGGATAGACAGGTAAAATGAGGATAGACAGGGATCCTTGTGTGATTTATCCTGCCCCAGAATAGTCTTACTGTTGTTTTTTACTGTTTGTTCTCTGCTGTTAATCCTGCTGTTTTGTGACAGCAGCACAACAGACCGGCCTCTCTCGCTCTCTCTCTCTCTCTCTACCCCTCTGTCATTCGTCTGGTCCTGTTTTGTCATTCCACTAAGCAAGCAGACATCAGTTAATGTGTCTCACATGGTGTTGTAAGCTGTGCCTCAACTGGAGATGGATTCTGGGTGAGAAGTTTTCCCAGTGAGCGCTGGCTCTGATCACAGGTCAGTGATGGGTAATACTTTTTGTTGGTGAGTCGTAGGAGATACATGCATGACCCAAATCTGAGATCAGTGTGCTTTGTGATAACATCAAGGTAGTCAAGGTAGTGTTTGAAATAAGTGTACTGAGTGAGCATTAAAAGTTATATGAATTAAGGTTAGTAGTTCAATCCAGTGTCAGTGTTGTGACTTGAGTTGAACAAATGAGGACAAAGTGAAGAGAAGCATTTTGACACAGTATATTCAAGTTATACATTTTCTTAGTACATGTGCTCCCTGACAAAGAAAGAATGCAGAAAGAGGAGAAGATGGTATATTTTAAATTCTATAAACTTGTTTTGCATTTATCATTTATTCAAAACATTTGTTACCACCCCTTGAGACACTGAATCTTGGCATGTAGAAAAATACTCACCCTTCTTTGTTTATTTGTTTGTTTAATTTGAGGTTATATTAAGCCAGTGTTTACAGAAATGTGATGCCACATGCATTTGGGTTGAACACCAGGCTTGGCCACACCTCTCAAACAGATGGCTGAAAATGATTAGATGCCCTTAAGGACAATGGCGCTTCTAGGAAGATATTAATGCTGGCCTAAAGATGAATATTTCCCTTGGCAAGCCTTCAGGATGACCAAACAAAGTGCTGAGCCCACCTCTGTTTGTCTCCTAATTAAGGCAGTGGGACTCAGTCCCTGCTTTGAATCAAAGAGGAAAATTATGCCATCTTGTGGAGTTTTGTAGGAATATTGTTCAGTGTTGATTTAGATTGGAAATCTGGTAAATAATGCTTTAACCTGCCCAGCCAGGCCTGGTTATGCTCTTTTACATTTAAACAGCATTTCAACAAAAAATAACTTTGATGAAATATTTCAGCAAAAGTGCTTTTGCTTTAAAACTTTTGCTTGACAACAAAATAACATAAACTATAGTGTTTTTACTGCAACAGTCTCAACCAGTGTGGCTGTCAGTAAAACTCTAGCAAGAGTGTATTATCCTTTCTAATGCTTCAGAATGTCAAGCAATATACATATTATATGCCAGAATTATATAGATTATATACATATAGACATACATATACAGATTTATTTTTATGTAACTTGTATATTTAATATTTTGTTTTATTTATATTAGTAACTGATGTGATGTACGCAGAGATGTTCTTTGTGTTTTGAAATAGTGATATTTGGTTTGCCGTTGTTGTAACTCAGTTTTTCCAGCAGAGGGAGATCTTTAGTTCTGTGTGGTCATAATATAAGGCATATGAGAGCTAATGAATGGATTTAGATTTAAGGAGGCTAAAAGAAACTAAACACACACACACACAAACATGACAATATTACTTACCAGCTAGACATGAAATGATGAGACATTTTATTCGTTTTGGCTTGGATACATCTATAATTACTTATGTTAAAGTATAGGGTATTAAAAATAGGTTTTACATTATATTAATTTTTAGGTTAATACAATATAATTTTTATCTTATGATGCTTTGTTATGGTGTGTGCATAGCAGAAGCTCTTTAAGAAGGCAATGTCTTTTTGATATAGTTTGGTTGGAGTTCCTGTAGCATAGCGCTAGCAACACAAAGGCCATGGGTTCAATTCCCACAAACATACTGATACCGTAACCTAAACTGTAATCTTATGTAGGCACTGTAATGAACTGTAAATTTCTGTGGGTAAAAGGGTCTGCTAAATGCATAAATGTAAATAATTCATGTGTCTGTGGGGGGTGCGGGTGCAGTTACCCTTTACACCCTTTTATACTTTGTAATTACCCTTTTAAATTTCTCTGAGTGTATATTTGGCATAAAATTACAAAGGACAGTAAGTGTGAATCTGACTGAGAAAAGTTTATGAGTCAGATGCCATGTTCCTTTATGATAAGTATTATATGAGATGTGCAGTCTCTGCCTGTCTCCATGGTAACACAGACTTCATCTGAAAGGTTTCCAGTGTCATAGTGAGCAGCTTACAGTTGCTCCAACAGAAGAAAACTTATTTCCACAAGACGAATGAGTAAAGGTGGTGATGTAATCCGGCAATCAGAACTAAATTTAGCGGACCACCATGCAGCAAGTAAAATCACTTAATAATATCCATAACTGCATATGGCAACTTATCTCATGTTTGATGGTATTCCTTAAGCTGTTATGGAGCTTTTCTGATGTTCCGCTTCCAGATGTGACGTTCCAGGTGTTTTAGAGAGAGAGAGGGAGAGATGGATGGTTTAACTGTAATTAAAGCCACTGGATGGCATGAGTTACAGTGATTTTGTCATGGTTTAAGGTGGTACAGATAACAGTAATTTTCCAAGAGTTTTGACTGCATTTTATCCAATCAGAATTCAAGGTCAGAACTAGATTAGATTCTGGATTATAACAATTCTTAGATTTACAGGTGTAGACAGTACTTTTAAAGATTTGCGTGCATAGATATATTGACAAGCATTTCATTACACATTCATATTTTGTTTTGAACAAAATATGCAAGTTCCTGTAGCTCAGTATGGGTTCCTTTAGCTTATTTGTAAACATTGTTAGTAGCACGAAGATTGTGCGTTTGATTCCCAGGGAACACACACAACATTAACAAACTTGTTTACCTTGAATGCACCATAACACGCTTTGCATAAAAGCATCTGCCAAATGATAACTGTGCAATTGATTCAACATGTGTTGCACATGCTTACAACATAAAATCAAGCTTTCAGCCAGTATGAAATATGATTTATTCCATAGTGGACAAATGTCAACTAGTCAGATTATTTTGTCAATCCGTTGGTGGAGTGGAGAAATGCAGAATTATGAAAGCAGACAGAGACAGCCTGCCAAGAGTGAGATGCAAGCTGTTCTTCTGTCACATCAGTATCTAGAGTAAAGAGTGGGAGCAATTTACTGCCATGTTTTGAAACAGAAACATTTTCAGTTTGCTGAATGTGAGATGCTAATGATAAATATGTTTTCATCTCACTGAAGGAGGGAACCTGGTGCTGGGGGATCAATTTTTTCATAAGACTGTTTTATTCCTTCATTACTTTGACCATCGGCAACAGCAGTTTGCTACAGTTTAGCAAAATTTCCAGGCTGTTCTTTTCTAATACCAGCTCCAAAAGGGACACAAAGGAACCATGTTTACCATTTTAAACCATAGTGCATTCGAAAAGTAATTTGTTTGCATACAGCCAGAAGCACAGTTCACACTACATTTTAAAAAGTTTGACTAAATCTTTAATCCAAATAGCCACTGGCTTTCACGTTATGAAAAATAGCTGTGTAAATATTCTGGTAAACATCTCATTGTGTGTTTTAAGGTAGAAAGAAAAATCATACAGGTTTGGAATGTCATTTACTCAACCTCAGGTTGGATTTTAAATTTTAAGGAACTGTCCCTTTAAAATGTATTTTGTGATTACTGGCATAGTTTATGAATTTATCAAATCTGCCCAGAGTGCTTTGTGTTTTACAATGACTTTGTATGTGTGAGTGATTTTATGAATCATTGAATGACAGAGGCGGGAGTACACGTCAGGAGTTGAAGTGTGTGTGTGTGTGTGTATGCTGTGGTGGGCAGCATAAAGGAGCTGGAATAATCACTCCCTGGAGAGGAGTGAGATTACAGTCCAGAGCCCACTCCATCCATTACATAAGAGTGAAACAGCTGCCGATCCGCAGTCTGTAAATGTGTGTGTGTGTATGTGCACTTCTGTTCATGTGTATGTCAGTTGGCCTGTGCAGGAAAGAAAGGGAGTTCATGCATACACTGATGTGATTATGAATGTGAATTCTTCTGGTTCTTCTTCCTGGTTGCCTTGGAAACCAAGTTATTTCCTCTTGCAGTATCGGGCACATCATCCTACCTAACCAAACCTATGGCTCTGCTTAAGACACACAAGCTATTTCTGCTCATCACATTAGTGGCATTCTGTAATTACAAACAACATTCAATAACACTACAAATCATTTAGGACATGGCAGATGTGAAATCTGAAGAGGCTTTTTTGAAGAGAGTTTAAATCTGAATTGGCCATACCCACAGGATGATGAATTGGAATTTTAAGTGTGATGACAGGAACGTGCAATTTACTGAACTTCAATTGTTTTAAGCCATCTTTTAAAATAAATACTTAATCAAATCTATTGAATTTGTATTGATGTTTGGTATATATTCTGTATAGTATGAGGACAGAGATAGATTGAGAGTGAGAGATGAATGAAGCGTGGATATTACGGATGTATATCTGGGAATTACATCAGCAATTGGCCACCCTGCTATCTAGATTTCAGCATTAACATTGTTCATCTAAAACACAGCTGGAAAATAGTGAGTTTTTACTCTAGTAATGGGGCATTGTATGTCTGTTCTGATGGAATCTTGACAACACATTGACTTTAAAACTCTTTAAAACATAATTATTTCATAGCGAAGGGCTTTCACTTCATATCTTATCAAGAAAAATGATTACATTGTCTTTGTAGCTGACTGCACAAGAGAAGAAAATGCTCTTTTCTGTTCTTATCAAACAGTAGAATACGTCTGAAAACATTAACTGTTCCAGAATTGTCATAAATGTGTGCGTTTGCAGTACAAGCATTTTGGATAACTTTGGATAACCTAACTCACAACTTTTCTTGTGTATTGTGTGTAGCTACATTTAATGCCATTCAAAGAAAACTTAAATTCAGCTGCTCTGTTTAACATGTTTGTGAACCTTTATCACTGTGTGCTGATTGAACTTTTGTAGATAATAGTGACAAGGTGAAACCTCATATGTGTCCTCGTCTGACCTGATGATAATAATAAATAGATTAGAATAAATAGCTAGGTAGAAAGAAACTTTGTGACCAAGGTGAGGTATGAGGTGACACAGTTCTCTCTGTTCAGTGCGGTCCTTGCTTATTGCTGCTTGTAGCTATATTTATTCGTAGTGTTTATTTAACTTCCTGAGCCTTGTCTAATTATAATGGCCGTGTACCTGCCACTATTCCTCTTGTAACATTGTATTGCCTGAAATACTGCAGAGCTGTAATTTATTAGCAGGTGCCATTATCATGTTTTAGCCACTCTGATGAGCTGATTTAAAAACAGAATCTTTTAATGTTTCCTGTATCAGACCTTCTTTGAACATGATCAGACAAGAAGCTCCTGGTTTGGGAGATCCGTGCACATGCTAATGGTTAAAGTGATCTGAGCGGGGATTCTGTCCTTATGGGCTCAGTTCTGTGCCCTCAGTTCAACTATCTTAAACACTCTACCAGCTGCCTCAGTTCAACATGCCACCAAACACACACAGAAACATCATCAGCCACCACCTGCTCTGGTCTCTTATCAAAAGTAGAAGCAGTGACAGTGGAAGCAGCAGTATTGTGTTTGTTAGGGTTTTTCAGAGGTGAACAAGGGTCTTGTTTTAGTGTTCCAAACAGCTTTAAACAGAAGAGAAGACAAAGCTTTTGAATTAATGATCAGCTGTGTGTGTGTATGGGGTTTGTAAGGTCATTGTCACAATTGTAGAGAACAGGAGGCCATTGCAAAGATTAATCTGCTGCTCACATGGTGCTAGATCAGGCATCTGGCACTACACACACACACACACAATACTTCCCACTGTTTCAGGATGACACTTTGCGCAACATGTCCGTGGAGAGCAGAGGACTTTTACCATTCTGTAAGTTTATTAGAAATTAATTTTGTTACTTTGTTAGTTACTTTGACTGTTTGTTTTATAATAGTAGATGGATGTCTGTCTTATTATTTGTTACAAGAGTTTGCATTCGCTGTTTCTCCAATTGTGTCACCCATGTTTCTTTAAGAGGAGGGATTTGCATACATTTAGGTCCATAGATTCACTTTTAGTTTATCTTTACTCTACAGAGGCTGACAAACTAAATCACTTTCCAATTAGTATATTGGTGTTTGATGCTCAAATGCTTAAAGCAGCATTTGTCATGTTTCCTCAGTGTTACTGATATGTGTTCAACTTGCTTGGCTCTGAAATGCTGGACCAGCCAGGCAACTGTACTGTAGGAGGAATAACAAACAGAGATTTGTCATTGAAGTCTTGGTTTTATTTAAATGTAAATGAATTCTCTCTCTTTAAGGTGGAATAGGCCCCTGCTTCTGTTTGAAAGATGCTTCTATTGTTAGGCCTAAAATAGCTGTTTTGTACTACAGCGTTGGGAAACATTATTGTCTTCTAAGTAGCTTTACATTCATTAACACATGCAAAGTGCTCACACGATTCTGCTGGCCAATGCTATGCAGTATGCTGAGCTTTTTTGTTTTCCGTTTGTTTTTGTATTCAACATCATGATTTTAGGTTTGAATTTATAGGTGTGTAAAAGGGAAAGTAGTGTAGTGTAGTGTAGTGTAATTTAATCTTTAGGCTTTTTGCAATTCACAAACAATCCTGTGGTGTGATAACAGAATTTGTAAATGTTACAAATCTGTGAGGTCATAACATAACATGCTCTGTATGATAATTGTACAAAAATTACAACTGCTTTTACAGTAGTTTTCAAACCATAACATGTACATATCACACTTGGTCATGGTCTTAGTTAACTTAGTCAAGTTTTACATTTTTTATTCCAAGACAAAATGTTAGAATGTCATATAATTCATTGAGCATTTTTGCCCTCAGATTGTATGGGTGACACAAATTCATAGAATGTTTTTTTTATTTTTTCTCATTCCGAGGCTGAACATGACTAGCATTTGTCATAGCATATGGTGACTGGATTGAAGGCAGAGCTGCTTTTACCCACCATGCATTGTGGCTTAATGTAACTGTTATTTGTAAATCTGCATTTAGGCTGAGAGAACAGAGCTCTCCAGATGGTCCCTGCGAGTGCTTGCACTCTTGTTTAAATATTTGGCTATCTTCTCCGTCCCTGTTGAGCATCTTTTGATGCAAATGGAAGATATTGTTGACCCACAACCCCAACATCTCCTCTGACCTCATTTAACACCACTTAACATAATGACTTTTGTGTCCTCTCTTAAAATTAGAAATGTAGTAGTCATTAATTAATTTGTTTAAAATATTAGTATATATTTAAAATATTAATTTTATAAATAAAATAAATAATAAATATAATAAATAAAAAACAATACATTGTTTTTGTTTTAAATGGTGTGGCAGAAATATTCAATTTATGTCTAAATTAGGTCAGTCCAATCAAGTTCCAATAAAATTTACAATAAAACATGTTTTTAGTTAGTTTTGGTTATAAAAATTGCTTAAAAGCTATACATATTTTCTCATTATAATGATGTGACATGAAATCTGTTCGGGTAAGCTAGCTAAAAAAATTTCTCTAATCACACTCACATTTTTGATCCAGAAACACGAATTAATCTGTATTGTGGCAGCCGCTCAATTTTCCGCATGTTCACCTGCTGTTTCTCTGTGTCTCTCTCTCTTTATCTCTCACCCTCCTTTTCCCCTCATATGATATAGGATTCATTTAGATGCCAAAGCATCAATCAAATAAATTGCCTACATTTAATTTGATCTGCCTCCAGTGAGAGATTACACTGTTTTTTTTAATCCAAAAGCCCATTTAGACAGTGTGGAAACTACAGCAGCGTTTTATTGGGTATTCACTGTGATTTCTATGGAATTTTTTTTTTATTGGTCTCTGTCTCTGTAGATATCCAGGAGTTTTATGAAGTCACTCTGCTAAACTCTCAGAAGAGCTGTGAGCAGAAGCTTGTGGAGGTTGTTCACATGGCCGAGCAGTGGGAACACACCACCACCAGTTCGACCTCTCCCACAGAGGGTCCGCAGCCAGCCTCCACACCACCAGAGGTGAGGCACCAATGCAGGTTCATGCAGATTTAGGCACCAGTGCAGATTCATGCAGGTCAGGCAACAATGTAGTTTCATGCAGGTTCAGGCAACAATGCAAATTCATGCAGGTTAAGGCACCAATACAAATTCATGCATATTCAGGCACAGATGCAGGTTCATGTAGATTCAGGCACCAGTGCAGGTTCATGCAGATTTAGGCACCAGAGCAGATTCGTGCAGATTCAGGCACCAATGCAGACTCACATACATAGTCCTTGACCACTTGTTCTCAGCTTGTTTTACTTCCAAACCCAGATTTTACATTACAAAAATAATTCACTCTGTTCTGGTCCAGCTGATGATAAGTTGTTGATGTATTTTTGTCCTTTTGAAGTCTAAAGTTGTATAGGCCAGTTGAAGAGAGGTCAGTGCTTTTGGGGGAGGCTTTATCTTTTAGTGGATGAAAAAGCAAGGTCTTCAACTTTTTATAACAACCTCATGTGTGTTCATCATGCCTTATGGTTGTTTACTGTTAATTTACTTCATTAAATCTTTTCTACAACATATCAGATGGTGACAGAACAATTGCTCACAGGTTGACTTCACTCATCAACTTGATGTTTTAATGTTTCTCCTAAATTGATTAAGAGACATACTAATAGACATAAATGAGGCATTTGTTGACATAGAGTAGGTAAGCCTTGTTGTACTGCTTGTGTCAAACAAGAAATCTTAGGAAACTCATTCATACTGAAAAATGTAGGCTTTTAATGACAGACATTTGTCATTTTGGTAAAGGACAGTGCGAAAATTTTTTGAGATCTCCTGTGTGCATAAAAATGCATGAGATTCTGGGGTGTTTTGCTCAGGAGGAAAAATATATCACATTTCTGTCAAGGTGAAACAATATATATATTATAAAGATCTCCCTTTAGGTCTTATTTGTCTCTTAAAATGCCTGGAAAATCAGTCTGTCTGTCTGTCTGTCTGTCTGTCTGTCTGTGTGTGTGTGTGTGTGTGTGTGTGTGTGTGTGTGTGTGTGTGTGTGTGTGTGTGTGCGGTGTGATACGTTGAGCAGAAGGGCCGTTGACAGTATTATTAAAGGCAATAAATGAAGTTGTGATGTGAAGAATACAGATGACTCCACAGTGCGGTTCAGTGCATGCAGGCGGCTCTGTTGTGTTCTCAGACGCTGCTCAGGAATGCTGACACACCACTATTACAATAAAACAGCACAAAACATGTCAATCCAACACCTGCTGATAAAAGGGTATAAGCGACTCTCATGTGATTAATGACTTCAGTTTTCTGGGTAATGTGAGATTATAGTGCATTGAAAAATGGCTCAGGCAGGATTCTTTATACTTTGCAGATTGCAGAGCAATTTCACATGTAACAAGCATTTAGAAAGCTTGTGTTATTTCCATTAAAAGAGTAGTAAAGTGCACAACTATTCCCACATTTTGAAAAGCCTTATATTAATATCTGGAATATGTCTTACTTTGATCTTTGTGATAACTGTGTTTTTATTCTATCAGTGCCTGTACAGTAGCTGTCATTGTAAACTTTAATTTTTGATGTATTTTTTGCATCCAGCCACCAGGGGGCAACTGTTTGTATGTGAGCTGTGTGTGTCCTGTTAGCCCAATGTTTCAGGATCTCACAGCATCAGCTTTTTTAAATCTGTAGATGTCCTTGCTTAGCCTCTATGGTTTCACATGAAAACCAAACGGCCAAAGGTTTAGCAGAATGTGTGCTAAAAAGTAAACAGTGTGGCCAAGCTCCAAAATTGACAAAAGGCACAATAAAAAGTATTTTATCATATGATATATTTATGCAAATGCAAATATGTTTATCTGTGTGTGTGAGTGTCAGTGCTGGTATGGTTGGATGTTATTGCGCTCTGTTATGTAAGGGTTGTGTTCGTGAATTTTAGACTGGTGCGTCTCTCTGTTTAGCCTGGCTTATACATTATTTATTATTTGTGGAAATATTTTCAAATGCAGAATTTTAATGTTATTCCTTAACTTCAAGTGTAAAATGCTCATTAAATAACTACCAAGTAATATTAAATGAATATTTGTTTGTACACTCTGAATAAGACTGAAAAGTATTGCTTATATGTTTGACTTTGCTATGATAAACATATTATAGGATATTTAAGAAGGATTGCTGTTGACATTTAAGTCTGAATATAAGCACATTTGTCAACAGAACATTTGTGTAACATTGTTTTTATGCAACAGTTCTATAAATAAGTTAATATTGAGTGTCTACTGTTTTAGTGCAATATCAAGCACATTGCCAAGCAACTAAAGCTGTGAACTTAGACAAGTAGAATTATAAATACTAAGTGAAATATGCTGTTACAAGAAATATTAGACGTTGCTTGTCCAATCTAATACGTGGACAAGATCTAACTATTGATTGGATTTTAGCTTGATTGAGTGAAAACTTGGTTTGCCCTGATATTGGAGGTCTGAGTGATTGCTGAAAGTGCATCTCTTTTGTTTATAGCTGAGAGAAGAAGGCCATATGGAGCTGACAGTGAAGGAACCAGCTGCAGAAAGCACCAATGCAGAGGTAAGAAACACAAACATAGACTTCTCACATTTTCTTCAGTTTTCTGACAGCTGCAGATCGTCATATGGCAATGTTCATTGGTGTTTTTTGCTGTTGTTTAATATTCATTGTGAGGGGTTGTTGATAGGTGCAGCAATTGATCCTGGGATTGCTAGCTCTATGCGCCACCGTTTAAGCTAGAGAAAGAAGAGAGCTTGCTGCAGCATCTAACTGCACTATTCATGTTTTCTGCACAGCACATCTGACTGGTGACAGTGGTATATTAGAGAGACTCTCTTCCTCCCTTAGAGACAGGTTTCTTAATTACCTCACACTAATTAACACGAAACGTCAAGCTCCACCAGGACAACAAGAAAACGAAGCTCCAAATTATGAGAAGCTCTCACCTTATTTAAACCTGCCTCTGCCTTGTGTCTGTCACACTAAAAATCCCAAAAATGACATGCAGAGTGTTTTTGGTATATTTGAGGAACAATACTGTGATTAAATTATACTCATATGTACAGTAAATTTCAGTCTGTATTTATTTTCTGGAAATCTTCTGCATTGCAACAGTCTGCTGCTTTAAAATGAAACGGATGCCTTGGCCTGGCAGCTTTTGTCTGTATTTCGTCTGCATGTATTATTGGTGGGTGGCTAGAATCAAAGATTTAGCTCTCTGTATGTGTGTGTGTAGTTTGTGTGTTCTGCCTTTTGCCTAATACAGCTAGGAGGCGTGTTGATCACCAGTAATTGCCACCACTGTCTAACTCAACCAGCTCAGATGTGCTCAGCATTTGCATGATAGTGAGAAGCAAACATACCTTCTAGAGCAAACACTTATATTCCAGTAATGTATTTGTGAGCCACTGTAAAAGGCATTGCAAAGGAAACATATTTCAGCCTTTTCGTATGCGTTCGTCTACTTCAGACTGCAACATATACAGCATAGGGCGGCACAGTACGCAGTTGTACTGACCTTGTGTCAGTTTAAGATCAAGCATCCCTTTAAGAATATAAGCCTTTAAATGGCCAATCTGTGTAATGAATGAGTAACCCACATATTCTCAAAACCAAACCATGGACTTTGAGTTTGAGACATCTGTGGCTTTTCTGAATTTGAAAAGAGGACAGAGCCAATTATAGGCAGGCACAAAGACAAAACCCAAATATAACAGAAATAATAGAGAAAGACCAGAAACTTTTGCTGAATGAATCTGCAACCCTTTGTTCATCTTTTGTGTTTCAAGTGGGTCACTTGGGTGTCTTTTGCAACACCCTGCTCAGCTCACCCTGGTCTGGCTCATACACACAGGCATGTGTGCGCAGAGAACCTGTAGCACTTCCAGATGCCAGTGTGTTCACATGAGAGAGCATGAGGTGCTCTGACTGTAAATGGTCACAACTTGCTATTGCTTCATGCCTTAGGTGCTTCTCACACACTCACACACACACACACTTTTGACTGTTGTGATGTGTACTGCCAAATTGGATGGCAGTGAGATTAAATGGAGTTTTCCCCTCAGAAAAGGACGTGTCTTTAGAGTTTTAAAAGACTTGTCAACAGTGTTTCACACTGTATTCAGATACCAGTGTCTGCAATTAAAAGTCAAGATTTACAGTGTTTCCATGAATAAATTGTCTGGGCCATTTTATGGCTCAATACACAGTAAAATGAATGTATCATTAACGTAACCAAATGTAGTCACATCTGTTCATTCAACTAATATGCTAATATTATGTCTGACTTTCTTACCACAGGAAGAACTGTTTTACATTATAAGTGTAATTTGTTAGGTCTGAGTGTACTGTAAAATGGTCTCATTTGTTTCCTATCTTAATGGATTGTGTTTATTCTTACATGAAACATAACCGCTGTAAAATGCTTTGTCAAATTTCTTAAAAATGTACCTGACCTCTAAATTACCTATTTTAGTTAAGTATTATTATTATTTTTATAACTGCTGTTGTTATTATTTCTGACTGAATCAATATGTCAATACAGTGTTATATCAATAAATGCCATTTTTTAAAGGTCACATTAAGCAGAAATATCTGCTTAAGATAACAGCTGCACTATTCACTTTTAACATTATAAAAACTCAGTGTAGTTTGGTTAGCTTGTGCTGTCTGAACTGAACTTTTGTAAACTTTATTTTTTTTAAAGGGAGCTACAGTATCACTTTTCCAATATGAATTTTTACCTATCATCTATCAATAGCCTTCAAATCTATTAATGTATCTGGTTACGTTTACCCTCAGCAAACATTAAACTGGTGGCTTTATGTAAAACTATCATTAAAATCCTATTATAGTCTCTTAATAACTATTTTGTGAATATATGGACCCTCTAGAAACAGGGCTGATGCTGTTACCATAGCAGACAGTGTGCTAGTCGTCCACAAGGAGTTCATTTAAGGGGAAAACAAAGCAGAACTTGGCATTAAAACAATGCCTCACCGGCCAAGTTCACGTTCACTCACAAGACCTTCTGTCTGAATGTCCTGCCGACCCCATTTCTTAATTATTCCCATGCGTCTGTGGGAAAGTGTTTCAGGGAGGAAGTTAAAGCACTCGCTCTCCATAATGTGATCACTCAAAGCGGCTTTGGGGTCCATCTGCTGAGGAGCTTAGTGCGTGAGAGAGAGACGGAGGGTGTACAGAGGCCATTGTGCTATCGGTTACGGGATGAAAGCTGTTATAAGGGTGCTGTTTCGTGAGGAGTTTCAGGAGCAGGTGTTGTACAGGCGGCAGGTAAGACCGTAAGAGGAAGAAAAAAAGCAACAGAACTATTAAGTCTGGGTGGTAATACTACTCGTAATAGATTCGGAGAGGGCATCGGTCAGCTGGTCAGTGCATGTCTGTGACCACTTAGGATCTGTCAGTGTGATGGACAGTCCTCTGGTCATCGTCCAGAACTGCTGTGGAATTTTAAGCACTTGAGAATGCTTATTTGGGGAAAAAGCTTTTTTTTTTTTCCTTTGAGCATAAACTACAAAGCTGTATTATTTAAACCAGCTGTAGGTGTTTAGCCAAACTAAAAACAAACCTTTATTAGCTGTTGGCTGACTGATAAGCTCTCTCTCACTGATAAGGCAAGTTTACCACTGTGCATGTTTTTAATGAAATATTACCCGATGACCAGTACAGATTACCCATAGCCTTTCACTCTGTGGTTAAGTTAGCTGTCAGTGCCCTTAAAAACCTGAGATTATGTGCACTGTAAAAAATCAAGTAAATAATGCTGAGGTCATTTAGTTCATTGTTATACTTGTTGTGTTTCATGGGCCAAGTTTTGAGTCTTTGTATGTTGTTTTAAAGTAAATAGATTGATAAATGTCATGTAAATTAAAGGGTTATTGCATAGCTCTTTTTTTTGAAGTTACAAAAGATAGAACTTAAGTATTTTTATGCGTAAATGTCACAGTTAAAATGATCTATTTAGATTAAGTTCTCTCAAGAAAAGCTGTGTTTTCTGTAAGCTGTTTATGTGTGTCTGAGGAAAAAAAAAACGTTTTCTGTGTTTGTGCGGAGCACGCACAGCAAAGCTTTAATATTTAAACCATATGTGGATATTTAGCCAAACTGAAACCAAACCTGTACTAGCTGTTGTCTAATAAACTTTAAAGTTCATTAGTACTTTCTGTTCGTACACAATTAAATTTAACACAACCAAATGTTCCCCCATTATAGCATTTACCATCAATATTTTTTTAATAGCCATTATTACAATGATTCACTAAAAACAATTAACGCTGTGGTTAAAAAACAAATTCACCAAGTAACTTCCTCTCAAACTAAAGCAATTTAACAAATATAAAATTACTTGCTTCATGATTGCATTAAGTTTGATATTAATGATAAGTTTGATAAGATTGGCTGAGATATTTGATGGGACATATAGGATATATAGGACATATATACGGGCGTTGTAAAATGTGCTTTGTGGAATAAAGAAATGTACCTCTGTACACAGTCTATGTGCACAACACTTGAGTGCCACCCATACAAATTAAAGAAGTATTAGTTTTCTTTGTTTACTCAGTAACTGAATGTGTACAGCCATTACTTCCAGAGAAAAACATGAGCTTAATTGTTTTAAATAATTTCAGTTCTTTGACAGCTTGAATATTTTAAAAGTCATCATTTTAATTAAGAATCTCTTTTATAGTATTAACAAAGCAAAATCAAACTCTTTCTGGGGTAAATGCGTACTCAGGTTAGGCTGAATTTGTATCTGCTATGGTTACGTTTTCTTGGTGTAATTTATTTGACAAGAGCAGACAAACATGACATGCTTGTCATTTTATGTGTGCTGTAAGCAGATCCCTTCTTCTATCTGTTTATTCATTTAAATGACCAGGGAAGGTCTTGATATAAAGAACAGATGCACCGATCTCTGAATTACTGCTGCTTCCCTCTTTATGACTTGCTGGAATGGAGTTAATGCTCTCTCTCTTTATATATTCCTCTTTATGCCAGTCTGCCTAAAGGGTGTCAGTGAGGTTTAATATCAGTTCTTATCAGTTATTGCACATCTAGTTGTTCTGCCTCTCACAGACCTCTAGTTGGCAAAGAGCTGTGCCACAGTGAATATGAACTATTGACTTTACACACAGACTGAATTATCACCTTCTGTATTTAGCTACAGTGATTTTCCATTGTTATTTTCTTTTTTAAAAGACATTTGATGATAAAGGACTGATATAGTCTGTGATATTACCAGCAGACATGGAAGGAGAGTAAAAGAGTGTCCATGTATGTGTCTGGGAGTTATGGAGCTCTTTTACTCAGCAGAAGAGCTCAATATATCATCCGTACACTTTCTGTTTGGTTTTTCTTTGGAATGCCACACATGTCCTGTGACTAGACTGCATTCATATACCTGTTGTTATCTACATTAACCAAGGGCGTCTTTAAAAAGCTTTAAAATGTTAGGTTAACATAAAATTGTGTTTGTAACACATTTTTATTAATATTGTACTCAGGATAATCAATGAAAAAAATAGGTGATGTACTTCAGATTCTAATAGGCTTTTTTTGGATCGTGAAAAGTGGACATTACATACCAAAATTGAGCCAGGTGCATAGGTCCTAATAAAAGCGTATCCCTTGTACATAGTATTTAGATGATTAAAACCTACTTGTTTAAACTCTGTGTTCTCTTGTTCCTCTAAATCCTTCAGAATCAGTTGCCTACTCTGTTTCCTCTTAAAAGCCAGTTGAACTGAGCTCACGGTACACTGGTTTTCCAAGACACCCCAAAATAAACCCTGACTGATGTTGTGAAGGTCACCACGAACTGCTTACTCATGTTCCCCTCTTAAATCCTTCAAACTGCCCTAAGAGTCATTCTTCTGCACAAATGCCTCAGAATCGACTTAGCTCTGCCTTGGACAACCCAAAAGGCAAAATTCAAAATAGGAAAACTATATCTCAAAACAAACAACAAACATGGAATATAATTGCTATTTTCACACTTAAGTGTGGTTGCATTGGGCTAGAGTGGGAAAACTGCGTTAGAGTGTGAGAGCAGAGTGTGTTTGTTCTCTTGCGCGTCAGCGTGTGCGCGCGCGTGTGCTGTGAGATCCAGAGGAGGAGGGATGCTCTGTGATCTCAGCAGCAGCAGAGGCAGCAGTCTCAGCCCCAGCCATGCGGCTGAGCAGCGGTGAGCGCTAACAGGCGCCGTGCTGTAGGACTACCGCAAGACCATGCCCGCACGCAGAGAAGACTCTGTGTGGATTCAGCGTTAGCTCCAGCCGTGCCTTAGCGTCCAACGTGGCTTAGTCTTCCTCTCTTTAAATCTCCCTCTCTCTCTTCTTTTTCATATTTCCTTCTGTTAATGTAGTGCAGATGAGGGGAAAACTGGCTTGAGCTCTTTGGCTCAGGATGGATTGTCTGTGTATTGTCACAACTAAGGTAAGAAGAGCAGCGAGTAACGGCGAGAGAGAGAGAGAGAAGCGGATGAGAAATGCACGCGTGAAAGGGAAGAAGCTTTTCTGTTTTTTCAGTTGTATATGTATGTGCTTGTGTGTATGTGTTGCTATAGAGAACTGAGATTTGCATTATGTCGTATCCAACTGTCCTCTTTTAATAGAGAGGGAGGGAAAAAAGACTTCTTACTGTGTCTGCGGAACAGTACATGGAGTACTTGTTATTTGTTTCTAAGTGTTTTGAAATTGCAGGTGTCGCATTGTACAACTTATTCCCAGGCTTGAGGCTCTGTGGTGTAAACTTGTTGGAAACTTAAAGAGGGCTCATGCACTCAAAACAAGCCTCTCCATAGGCAGCAAACCTTTTAGCTCTCTTTCTCGACTGAAGGCACTGCACTGGTGAAATACATTATTGATAGCTAGTCCATCAACAAACCAAGGTTTTATCGGATTTTCCTGCCTTCGTCGGTGCAGGTGTTTGGGCGCGAAGCCCTCTGAGTGCCAGTAAATGGTTGAACTGCTCCAGTCTGCCAGTCCTACTTGAGACTTAATGGGGTTTATTTCACTGGAGCCGAGCTGCTCTGTTTACAAGCTTCTAAATATACAGTATGGACAATTTGATCTCCGGGTCTCTGTTCAGTTTAATGTTCTCCGTGGGTTTACATAGATCATTCTAGTCTGAGTGAGCAAGCAAGCAAGAGAGAGAGAGAGAGAGAGAGAGAGAGAGAGAGAGAGAGAGAAAGGATGGACTTGTACCTACTGTGTGGCTCTCTTTCTCTCTCTCTCTCTCATTCACAGTCACAATCAGTGTTGCATCTTGAAATCAGCATTCTGTCAGCTGAAATATTAATGTTTATATTTTTATTCTTTGTTAACTGTATATCGGAGGTGCTCTCTTGACTGCTATGCAGGCACCGTGCAGCATGGCTCTGTGCAGTGAATTCCAAATATGGAGCTTCTACAGTTGAATGAGCAGCTTTTTAAATGCGTTTCATATGTATTCTATCTTTAAAACATCCCTCTGCCAAAAAGGTTGTTTATTACCATTGGAGTTCCTAAATAGTTATTTTCCCATACCCATTAGAAAGTTCTGTGACATTACCATAGTAAAGAGATGACATCAGATGACAATCGCATATTGCTTTGATATATACCATGGTTCTTAATAATTACCGTATTCATATATGTATATATGAATGTATATATACACATATATACATAAATGTAAGTATATAAGTATACAATTATATTCAGGTTCTGTAAGTAATTTCTGTTATGTTTTACAGTGTAAAACGCTATTGATGATAGTGGAACACTACATGTTGTCTTAAACTACTGATCTTGTTTAGTATCAGGAAATATGATGCCTGTTATTCCAGGAAAATGTTTGTACTCAGCTGTGGCCTACTGGAAATATTAAGGGTGAGCTCACCTGATTGCCTGAAAACATGCATCATTTATTTGTGTTTTAGTTATACAGTCAGTGCTTTGATGATGCAGCAACCATCTCAGGTACTCTGAATTTAACTTAAAACTCCTCCGAACTTCTGTGAAAATACTGTCACCCACATAGTGATTTTATTTTTTACTTCAGTTGCATGTTGTAAATCATGATTCATGCTTCATGTACAAGACATCTTTTTTTCTACGACTTTTAACATTTTATTTAGAAATAACCTTGATTTCAAGTAATTTGACTGCTGAATACTACTGATTAACCAGTTTGTATGAAAGCATTCATTCATTTATTCATAAATTGTAAAACTGTAAATTGTAAAATGCAAAAATTAATTATTTTTATTAATAGCCTCAAACTTTATACAGCCCCAGAGCGTTATTTTTACTGTTAATCTAATGTAACTCTAATACACACAAAAAGGGCACAGAAGCCACCCACAACCCAAGCAAATAGCCTGACTTAAGGGGCACCATCCTGTTTCGTAGCAATTTAGTGTAATGGTGCTGTTGACAGAGGTCTGGTTGATCAGTGGCTCCCTTGGAAACATGGTTCAGGACTCATAGGGTGAACCCTTCCAACTGGAGAGGGAGGTGGATAGTATTTATCTTGCAAAGAAAGAAAGAGACAAATGTGAGTCTAAACATTAAACAGAAAGAACAGATGAAGCATTCCAGAATGAAAAGAAGAGTCTTTCTATTCAGTCTGTTGGTACTTACTGATGCCAGCTCTCGAGGAATAACTACTGGAGGAAAGAGATGAGATTAGTCTTTGTTAGATGAAATGTTTGACAGTTCAGGGTAGAGACGTAAATATTTGGTTACATTTTTCACAGAAAATCATCTTACTGTAAAAAGTAATTAAGATCTAAGATGTAATTACAGCCAAGCTGTATACTCACATTAATATTTTTTAAATCGGGATAAATTTTACAGTAAAGATTTTTTTCATTACAGTAGGCTACTGACAATTGGTGAATGGGATTTAAATGTGCTTTTTATTGTAATAAAAATTATGCAATGAAACATCCTACTGGTTCTGAAAGTAGTTTCTTCACACAAACTTTATTAGTTGCTTTCAATATCTTAATTTTTCCTTGTGGGGATACATATGACCTGAACATTTCTTGACAGCGTTCTACAGATTACCATCTGTCTCATATCCTTTGAAGAATACAAACCTGACAATAATTGTTTTGCACTTTTACCATAATAAATAGCACAAGATAACAAGAAGTGATGGGAGGAAAGCTGGAACAAAATTTGCCATATTCGAACTGGCATCATCCACATAAGGACCACAGCTTAATGTGTACAACAGTAATTTTTTTTACAATTAGTGTGGATATTCAAATTTGGTGACAGCATAAAAATTCAAAATCAGAAAACCATAAACATATCATATCACCAGGACAGACACCCGCACAAACAAGATCTTCTGGAGAGGTTTCCTCCCTCACAAGAGGTAATTATATTGTACATGTTTACAGTAATTGTGCACAGCCTCAATACAGGAAATCTTTCCTCCAGAGATGCTGTTGTCAGTTGTTTTTTTTTTTTTTTTTTTTGCACTCTGGCTGTAAATATTTTGTGTGAGTTCTTTCTATTTAAAGTAATGGTGAAGTGTACAAGCACATCCAACGGCCTTCATCCCCTCTCTCTACCACATATGCACGCAATGGTGTATGTGCCCATCTTTTATTCTCTCTCTCTTTGTCACTGCCTCCACTGGTAGTTAATGTTACGTAATTGTTTGCGGGACACACTCATGTGGGAGAATATCATCCCACATACGTTGTAAGCAGACACTACAGTGCATGCTTGTGTGTGTGTTTCAGCTCCCCAGTGCAAGTGTTTTAAGTGACATGGTCAAAGGTAATACAATGATAATCTCTGCCTCCTCCCCAACAGGGCATCACTTCATCCTCACCCTCCTCTCTCTCCTCCCCTGGACCGTGTGGGTTCCAGTGTTCAGCTGCGTAGGCAACGCTGACTGATTTTTTTTTATCCGCCCTACAAGGCCACTCGACTTTGTCTCACATTAGCTTCAGATGTAGTTAAATATGTCTGCAGCTCCTCTGATTATTCATTCAGGAGGAGGTGTCAGATTTGCAGTGGACATTGGACACGTTTTAAAGAGATATAGCATTTTACTGACCTTTGTCATTTGTCAATCAAGTTGTCTTTTGTTGGTCACCTGCTATTTATAACACTTTCCAGATTGTGCCAAGTGGTTAGTTTCAGCATTAGATAATACAGGCTTATGAACATGTGGGATAGACCTGTTATTTACTTATCCTGTTTAGGGGCAGAGGGTTACTGCTGTTCGTAGAACAGTTAGAACAGGTTATACAAGCGCATAATGGATTTAGTGTAGGTCTAGGTCATCAGCAAAATGTAACCTTCAGACAGTCTCACTTTAACAGCATGTGAACCAGTGAAACAGTCCTTACAAAAAGCTCCATGGTACTATCATGATACATGGGCATGGAAGTGTGGTACTAGCGCGGTATTTTAGACAGGATGTACCTGATTTTTGGACATGTAACATGAATGTAATAAGGATTTTTTGGAATTACTGTACCTCAGATTTTGAGTAATATAAAAATACCATGGCATGTATTTCACTACCATGATATGTATCAAAACACCCTGGTTTTACCCTCTGACACCATCACTATCTTGTTTTGTTTTTAAAATAAGTGACAAACCTTGTAAAGGTTTTCCACTTTCAAAAGCTTTGCAAACGGTCTTGGTATTACATTAATACATAATCTAATTAGTTCTGAGGTTTATGTCTCATTGTTCTGGTCCCTAGATCAGGCCCAGGAGTGAGAATTTCTGAGTTCAGGATTCTAGAAAATGTCCCTGCTCCTCTGAGAAAATGACCCTGCTCCTCCACCCCGCTCCTTCACCCCAATCCTCCCCTCACAACTGAAGATGAACCTGGTGGCCAATATTACAAGAGAGCGCTACAATGACCAAGCAAAAACAATAGACAATAATTAAAGTCACTGTAAGCTATTTTTGTTTAGCAATATCATGCACAGATGTGTAAAGGCTGTACAGGCTGTTTTCTTAGGAAAAGCATCTGCAGGTTCAATGTGATCGTATTAGCATTCATATGTATTTGTATGTAAAGTGTGCTTTTAACACATGCAGTGTTGTGAAGGAAGCTATGTAAGTCAACATCTCACACACTGGTAATGTCAAGAAGCTGGACACTCAGTCTTTCACATGTCTATCAGGATTAGGGAAGCTCTGCCAGAAGGATCCTGTAAAGATTTAGGGAAGGCCAACAAGCTCTATATAGAGTTGTTGTTGTGCAATATATGATTAGAAAATAAGCAGTTCTGACTCTAAATTCTGATTGGACGAGCTATGGAGAAACATCATTTGGACACTATATTAATGTGGCAAGTTACTCTGTTACTTGGCAAACTTAAATAGGCTACACTTTAGCCTTTAATAATTATCTAATGTTATATAAAGTTTGTTATCAGTAACAGATTTTTTTATTAAGTTATATCTATGGTTATAGTTTCTGTGTTAGTGCTTGGAGACACACTCTTAAACATAACATAGCACTAGCATGTCTGTACTCAATGTAATGTAAAAGTAAAAAAAAAAACAACCTTAAAAATAAATGCATGTTTAATGAGCAAATATAACAGACAATTAATTTTAATAACTAAAATGTTGCTTTATTTATACACGCTAGCTACCCTATACATTCAAAATTTAGGCAAAAAAAAAAACTATTTTCCAGCAATGTATGTAATTGCTACTACTAATAAAGACACAGCAGTTCTGGGGAGACTGGGTGCCTTTATCAGGGCCTGGAAAACAGCATCGCAGGCGTTTTGCAATTTTAATCATCATGCAGGAAACATCTGCACAATGAATACATTATGCCATGCAAGTGGAGTTTGTAAATTAATCCACAAACATAAGAGACAAACATTTGCTTATTGTTTATGTCTTTCATACTGTAATGTGAGAATCAGGCTAAATCAAGTAAATCAGGCGACTCGTCCTCATTCTCTCGCTCTCTCTCTCTCGTTAGATTAAATGCGCATGCTCAATAAGTAGCGTGTAAGGAAAACGCAATGCGTAAAGCTGCTAAAAGATGTTCATGTTCAAAAGCGCTAATGTGACGCGCAATCGCGTCGCATCGCGTCTGCACTATAGCATACGCGGCAAAACGATCGCCCGCGTTTAAAATTAATAATCGTACGTGTACGCGTTACCGCTTTGAGGTGCGGGATGACGCTTTCTTCCCGCCGCTGTCCATCCCACAATTCATCGCGAGAGTGTGGAGGCATCTATAGAAAAAAATATAAACGTATGTAGTTTTTTCAGTGTAGTTTTGAAATGCCACTCGTTGTTAATGCAACACCTTTGATGAGAAACACTGCAGGAATAAAAGTGTTTGTCTACGTGAAGGATATTAAAACATGTCGTATTTATAATCACTCCTCTAGAGGTTCCTATGTGATATATAGGTATGTTCTCTGAATGCATGCTTATGTATTCTGTTTATTTGTATTCTTTATACACATATATAGTGCAGCCTAGAAGATATTAATAACTGTTTTAGAAACAAAAATTCCTGCATCAAGGCTTAATCTGTTAAATGCCTTTTCACAACTTTAAACTGCCCATATTTACAGCTTCGGTGAGGTAACTTACTGCCAAATAGGTATGAATTACAAATTTCTCCATGTATCTTTCAAAAACAATAGAAATAAGCATATGATTGCATTACACTGTTTAGTGAAAGAAGTGGCTGAGAGAAAGATTATAATGTATAGTCTCTGACTTGTTTACTGGAGGATTTGTAGGGCACAAATCTTTGTAAAACTGCTTTAAAGTGATAAGTACTTGAAAAAAATGATGGCATGTACCGTAAAGCAATCCAGTCTTATTAAAGCAGGTCATCATATTGACAATTTCCTTGCACAGTGGAGTTAATGTCATTTAATGTCAGTCTTTGCAGACAGCCTTAAGACTTGTTCAGCGTGGCTGTGTCAGGTGAGATGAGGTGACATTAGAAAAGTCTGTCGAAGGATGTCTGATCTCTTGTACCATTCACAGTAATGTGCACTTAAAAACCTACCATCACTGTTAGAGCAAATGACAGCAATGACAAAGCCTGTTTTGAAGTGTCTTTTGATTTAATCCATGAATTTAGAACTGAATAGAAAGTTCGGTGTTATGAAATTAAGCCAAACTTTTTAATCTTTAAGCCAAGCTTTTCACATCTAGGGAAATTGAGCATCCACCTGCACATAGGAGGGGAAATAGTTTAGTATTGATACTTGTAACAAAGAATATGATACTGATATTTTAACTGCTCATGGAAAGCACAAGGAAGTGTGATGAGGTGTTAATGTGTGTATTTTATTTTGTTTAGTTTAATTTTATTTTCTGTTGCATAGTCATCAATACCCAGGGGCGGAGAATAAGATACTCTGACATGTTGTAGTGTGTCACAGGGATCAGCTTTGACAGGTTGTTAATAGAAATATTTAATGCAGTAATTTTCAATGGCCTCTTAGGAAACAGTCTCTCTGCCTACAGCCACAGAGGAGTCAGACACATGTGCTTTTAAAGACAGGAAAAACTCCTAATGGAGTAATTAGAAAAGTTCACTAAAATAAAGCACATGACACATAAAATAACATTTTACTGCTATAATTTTACCTGCCTTTCATATCTAAATTGGATTCAATGAAATAGTTTGGTGGCCATCTGACCTTATTGATGGGACAACTGAGTGGCCCTCAGAAAGTGTTAGAACTTCCAGTCCCCATGTATTTTTATTTCTTTCAATATTTGATAGGGGAATGTAACAAACTTTCACTTGATTAGATAAGTTTAGGTTTAACCTTATTGTTATTCTACAGTACAAATATTGAGCCAAAAAAATACAGTCAGCATCTAATCAGAATTGTATAGCATTTATATGAATTATGATAAGGTGTGTGTTGTTGTAATTTACATCATGCCATAATCTGAGTATGAAGTGGTTCTGATATCTAACATGTAAGGAGAAATAATGTCTTATTTTGGCCAAGCCAAAAGTCTTAAATGACCCCTAATGAACCCTGTTTTATTTCTATGATTAGGCCGCTATCAAGAACTGTTGAGCTTTTGGAAAACATAAAATTAGTTCTACAAAGGGAAATTCAGAGTATATAATTATCAGAGAGTAAAGAAGTGCAATCAGGTCTCTGCTGGCTTTCATGTACTACAAAGTGACTTGTGTTTATTGAGCCTGTGTTGGATATAATTGGATCTCAGGGTATTTACCCCAAACAGTTCTCTAAAGCCACCAGAGATACCTTATTTAATCCTCATAATCTTTTGTGTTCTTATTTCTTTTAATTACACATTTTTTGTTTAGTTTACAACTTCTCCCAGTTTTAGCTGATGTTGATAGGGTTTACTGTATATGTGTATATGACACTCCTGCTTCATACACATATGCAGTATATAGAAGTTCCATATAAAGAAGTTCCAGGTCTATATTGTGATTGGATGAGCTACATTTAATGCTATTGTAAAGTAGCTGATATTTATACACATTTAATGTAAATACACATTTAATTTAAAAGTCAATCTAAGTAATATAGATAATTAAACATTGGAGTCTTTTACAGTGTCCTTTACATCATGTTTTACAATAGGCTAATAAACCAGAGGCTGTATTTTAGGGTGTTTAGGATGTCACACCCCTTACCATGATAAAATTACTATAACGGAGCCTTGAATGGCTTTGTGCTTATTTATACCACACAGTATTATTAAATAAGGTGTTAATGATGCTTAAATTAGCACTGCTTATCTCCATGTGCTATTTTTGTCAGTGTGGACAATTATGCAGCTAACTTGTTTTAGCCCCTCACAGCCTGAGGTGGGACAACTAACAGAGGAAAATGGAGAAAAAAACATAATAAACTCACTTCTAAACTGACTCTAGATTGAGCAATGAAGCTTTCACTGCTCTTTTCTGTTTTCTTTGCGGGTTTTTCACCGTCAGCATTTTGAAGATGAGCGCGTCTGTCAAGGGTTTAACGTTCTTTGTATTTAAGTCTTTACTTAAGCCGGTGGATTAATGTTGTCACTTCACAGGCTGTCTAAGAGGAAGAAGAAAGCAGCACTCCAGATTTAACATGCAACATGCTTATAAAAAGAACTTCATCTCATGCATAATCTGCATGCTTGCAGCTGCAGAGGCACTGTTGATCTAGGCCGCACTGGATGTTTCTAAGGAGACGTGTGACTGGATGTGATGGGATGTGTATGTAAAAGCAAAGACAGTTTGAGTAGAAAAATGTTGCTTTTGGTTGCTGTTTTGATGATAATGTTTCATTTGTGATCACACATATAGTGATTGTAACACTGTAGGTCATTATGTTGCTTTACTGGGGGTCTCTGGTACTTTTGCTGGAGACATTTGCATATAAATTACAGCAGTGCATAATACTTCATATAATATCATGAGCAAGATGAGCTATTAGTCCATAAATCAAACTGATTTGACAATTCCTGACACAGTTTCCACGCATCCTATTCTTATTACACCCCTGCATGTGGGCAGAGACAAATCTTGTATATCACTCACAGTAACATGAACTTGTCCATCTTGCCTACACACAACTACAGTATCTAACAGGAGATGGATCACATGACTGCCTTCACTCCCATTGGCGGTTGCTACATCTTGTCACTGCTATTTTGCATAAAGTTCAACTTTTCAGCATCGTCGCATGGCGTGAAATGCCCCGTGTTAGGAAATCTGCATTGTATGGAAATTGCATTGTATGGAAATCTGCAATTCTCATAAAACAGCATTTTTGTCAGTGCAGAATACTGGTGAAAGCCTCTTGTCTCAGTGAGTCTGTCTCCTGTGGTGTTTGGAAGGTGTCAGTGTTGCTTCAGTTACTGGGTGTTGTTTCTTGGTATAGTGGATTCCAATTGCCCATGTTTGCCAGGGGCTGCTTAGAAGGGGGTGTGTGTTAGCTCTCTCTCTTTCCCTCTTGATCAGTGTCTGTCCTCTGCACCAAGCTTTAGGTTGGCTCTCTGTGTGCAGAGACCTAATCCCTGACCAAATAACTGACAGATACGCTCTCTAGGATGTTAGGGCATTGAGGGTTAGGGGAGTATTTTTTTTAACGTTGCTGTGTGGGTGTTAGGCTGTTTTTGGTGGTTGCTATGTGGGTGTTAGGCTGTTTTTGGTGGCTGCTGGGGTGTTACTAGATACTTTGTAAGGTTCTCTGGGTACAAACTATAATTCTTCATGTAAATTTTGACACTTTACGGCACTCAGCAGATTTAAAATTAGGAAAAAAATAGTGGAATAGTGGTGCTGAGCCATTTGCAATCACAGTTCATTATTGCCCTTAATGTGACCTTTGTAGCATTTTAATGTGTGTGTATTTGTACCTGTGTAAAAGGAGGAGAAGGAAAAAGCTGTGTGTGTGTATGTGTGCATGAGCAAGAGTGTATGACTCATTCTTTCAGCAGGAACCGCCTTTGGGAGAAGATATATTTGTGCTTGTTAAAGTGTTTGGGCTTCAGTGCAGCTTTGCCACTCTCGTCCTGTCCGTGGGTCGAGCATATCTAGCCATATTTGTCCAGTGCATATATCTGTCTATTTCTGTCTGGATGTCAGATCATTGCAAGAGAAGAGAAGTTTTTATTGGCATGAAGTCTGTATACCCCCTCAGAAATGGGCCTCTGACTGTGTGTCAGGAGTTGTATCACTGTGTATCATTAACATTAAAGCTATTTCAGTGCCTTAAGCTGCAGGTCCCAGTGGCTAATTTGTGAATTCAGTTGCCTCCGCTATCTCACCTCCTCTGTTTTTCCACCCCCTCAGTCTTCTGCCTTGGTACTCCCCTCTTTTGTCACCCCCTCATTCTTTCTCTTTTCTCTGTTCCCTCGTTTTCTGGTGAGCTCATCTATACTGTAAAGCTGCTAACCATGGAACAACTAGTTTCCCTGGTAACAAGGAGGCTGGCACCAAAAATATATTCTCTAAAGCATCTCTGATGCCTCCCACTACATGCTGGCGCTCGCCCGCGCTTCACAACACCACCCAGCTCAGTGAGGGAACTCTGACACACACATTCATGCACACTCACTGGACCTTCTCAGCTGGATATTAAAGCATATTTTTGTTTTCTGTATTATATATAACATTTTAAATATTAAAGAGTACAGTGAGTAAACATATACTGTGGCAACTTTTTGTTGATCAAAAAGAAATTAAAATGGCAGAAAGTTTCTGATTTCAGAAAGAGATCCAGATAAATTAGCTATAATTTTACAGTAGTAGCAATCAGAGCCATTGTCAGGGGATTTTGACCAGGAAAGCTGTGACATGGGGCAAACGTTAAAACTAAGCTTATTGCTAATGTGGTTAAGGGTAGTAGGGGGGCTGGGTGGAGGTTAGTAGGACTGGGTTAGGGACTCAACAGCCAATCCATAGGGTCAATCTATGAAGAAATTTGTGGGCACAGTGAATTTAGTTGACAGCCCTGGTAACAATTGCTGTAACTATGGCATGGCACTCCAGTATAGTTGCTATGGTAATTTGAAACTAAAGCTATATGCACACATCGCTCATTGTTATCTTTTTATTGTGGCAGAGATGAGTGATTTAATTTTGCTATGAAGTATGACTTTGTATTATTTCACACTGTTTAATTTTAGAGAGCTGTGATTTAGACTGGAAGGTAGTCAATCTTTTCAAGGTCTTTTACTGACTGTTTCAATAACCTGCGTATAAACTGAATGAACACATTCACACCAAAGTGATTAAAGCACTCACGTAGTTTACACTTGATTGAGATCCTGCTGTTTTTAACTCTCACTTAGAGATCCGTAATAATAATGTAGCAAACTGCTCACATTATTAATATTCTTTTAGCATGTTTGTCCCCCATCACTGCAATAGATAAAAAATAATTATAGTGAGTTAGACTCCTGCCCTCTAGTGGTTGTTATTTGTCGGTACAGTGTACATTGCTAAAGTCAAGAACGGGAAATACCTCATGCACATTTATAAGAATGAGAAATAAGTTATACACATTAACCCCAGTAGCAGCCGATATCAAGATCTGAATTAAAATAGCATGACATCCGTGATCATGTTTAATCTTGTGTCTAATTGAAGCTGCTTGTCATTTGCCTTTTTAATGTGTCAGTTGCAGATACTCTTTGTCGCGCGGAGCGTGATGCAGATGATTTTTACAATCGCTGTTGGAGTTAATTGCTGATTTGCATATTAATGCTTGTTCATGCATTATGCATTATTCAATACCCGATGGGTAAACTCATTGGATGTGTGTCGACATATTTAAATAAGGATCAGACACTCCCATAAACATTCCCCCGAAGCGTATTGTCTTCTAGCTGTTTAAATGAAAGACATGCTACTTAGGGAGCTGTGGCTTATTTAGCCCGGTGAACGCATCCTTCAGCTGGGCTCTAGTCTTGGAAAGTGTTATATAACAGCACGGTGTGTGTGCAAATGATCAGATATGTCTGTTGCTTGTTTTAAAATCGCCTTTTCTACCTGCTGCAGTTTTATGCATGTCGAGTTTGGTGCAGCTAGAGCACAGAGTAACCTTAGAAGTGTTCACCTAACGCTGTTCCTGCCTCCCCTTTGTGCTATGTTGAAAAAGAGAGCGAGGGAGAAAGAAAGAGGGAGAGAGAGAATGTCCCGTTCGGCATGCCTGTCAAATGAAATCCCACATGCAGGAACAAAACGTAGCGTATCTCTCCCCGCATGCTTGCAACCATGTGTCTGCACAAGCGGAGAATCCTGAGAGTCTGATCCGGTAACCTTAAAGGAGCGGAGCTGCACCACTGAGGATGTGATCACCCTCTGATCTGCGTCTTCCTCTTTCCCTCTCTTCTTTATTTCGTTTTCCCCAAGAAGCTTTGCTGTCAGACCGATCCTTATGCCACACGTTGCCCGCAATGTTTTTTGCATGTTATTGTGCGCTGAGGTCCAACGTGAAGGTAAGACTCGCAGCGAGTGTGAACTTGCGTGTGAGTGCCACACGGGCTGTATGATTGTGCCATGTGGCCACACGGGTAGTTGTGACATCTGTGAGATGCCACATTGGGATATTTCATTCTGATTGTCTTTGTTGCTTATTTTTGCTTAGTTTCTCCTGCTGTGATGTTCTGAAAGTAGTGCAGGAGGTTTATCCAGAAGTGGTGGAGGAGAGTTAGAAGAAGTCTTTTGACAGCCTCAGCAACAGTGTAAAATCGCATGAAATTATGACTGATGTGTGAAAAAAGTGCATTTCTTTTTTTAAGTCTCTCAGGACTTGTGTAAAACTGTTTATTGTAGTACTGCTAGTTTGAGTTAAAGCCCTGTGGGTATTTTCAGTGTGACTTTCTCTCCTCCCCTCCCTATCTTATTCCAACCAGCAAACTTATAATTGTACCTTTGCAATTATATGCTTAACACCATTTTAATGTACTTCCTCTAAATATTTTGGGCATTTTTCAGTCATTTAACCAGTGTTAGTTATATTTCCTGTATTTGTTCAGGAGACAGTTGCAGTATGCGTAATGCCGCTTAATTTCTGCCGCAGTTTTTCTTTTCCCAGTGTGGTCACTAAAGAGTAAAGGTTGTTTAATATACAGGGAGCTGTTACTGCACCTGTCTCTCTCTTTCTCTCTGATACAGAGAGCAGGAAGTTGTCTGATAGTGCAGGGGGTGGAGGTCCCCTGCTCACACAATCTTTGTTGACAGCAGAAGCTCATAGAAGCTGTGTGAATTGACATGCCTCAGGCTGCATGCAGCCTGTCTCTGCTGGGACACATGCAGGAGGTTTTGAGGGGGATCATCCGGGTTTTCTTGTGTCAATAAATTGCTGCTTGTGTGGAGGAGGTGTCTCTTTGGTTTTTCTGCAGCTTATAATGGATTTATCTTTGCTCTCTCATGCATCAGGCTGGCAGTAAACATAATGCTTAAAATGCAGGGGTGGACATGCTACAGTGGGAGCGAGAGGAAGTGTGCGTGTAAAGAGACAGAGCTGTGTGGAGGGTTTAAGCAAGTATGTAATAATATAGTAAAATCTTGTGTCTAATGCGACAGGTTTGTGTGTGAAGGCAAGCGTAGGAGTGTGAGTGGGTATATGTGTGTGTGTGTGTGTGTGGGGGGTTGTTTGCTAGGCTTGTGAAGGAGTCAGTATGTGTGCTTGTGTGTGTGGGAGGAAATTGGTGCCAGTGTGTGAGACTGTATGAGGGTGAATGTGTGTGTAAAGTGAAACTGAGTTTCTTTTTTCTCTCTGGTATTAACAGACTGTGTTATAACACACTTTATCTGTCTACATCAGTAGGGATCTCAGAGCAGGCCAACAGTCTTCCGTAACACAACCCCAAACTCTCACCCACAACCCTGCTGCCACACGCAGTCTTCTTGCTTCTGGTAAAGCAGCATGAGTCAGTGGCCGCAGAATGATCAGTCTGCTGCAGGTGCCGCTCAGTGGTGTTAGATCTGCTAAGCTAAGGTTATAGGTTGATTTTTTCAATTTGGTTCTTTTTATGGTGAATTGTAATTAACATCTAAGTTCAACAAGTGATATATCAACTACAGGTGAAACACAAGCAAAGGATAGAAGGCCAGCAGCAAAAAGATCTTTCGCATGTAAAATTACATCTAAAGTGTGAGGAAAGATATTATTGCAGTTTTGCATTTCTGTTTAAATATAGAACGATAATAAATGTAAATATAGAATCTTTTAATTATGAAAAGGAACTGAATGCATGGACTATGAAGAAGTTAGTAAATTGCATTTTTGTCTTGATTGACTGTCCCTTATTCATTTTTGTTTTGTTCAAGTTAGGGGTAACGCAATATACCGTAGGGGTATTAACCGTGGTTATTAATTATCATGATTACTGATAACGTGTTAAAACTACACATATGATAATATTGTGAATAATTCAGCACCAGTACTAGTTCATCCTCCAACACAGTAGGTGGTGTTATTGCAGCCATACAACATTTTGCTTTAAGAGCCACAATGATTACAAACACTCCACTTGTATTTTGAGTGATTCATTGGCCAAAAAGAAAACACTAAATACACCAAATTAAAGATGAACAAAATGAATAGCATTATTGTTTTTTTCTGATAGATGCTATGATAATACTGTTACCGTGAATTCCTTTGGACATGATTACAATGTAGTGAAAGTCCATGACAGCCATTCAAGTTTGTTCGATAACAAAGACGTCGTCTGCACTTTTCTGAGAAGGTGACATTTCTCAGTGGCTACAGGGTAAGTGTGGTATTCACAGACTTTTAGGCAGTATAAGCCAAAGTACTGTGACCTCATTTATTCACTGTTTTAGAATTTATATCTGGCTTGAAGAGCCAGCTGATGGCAATTAACATGTTGCATATCCCTTCTTTCAAGATAATGATAGTGTGAGCCAGAAATAGAGTTCAGTTCTTCACCCTCTCATATAAGGGAAACACTTTGACACAACAGAAGCGCACATTAATGCTCTATGTTGCAGTTTCCAACCTATGTGTCTGCTGTTGGGGATCATGGGGTTTTCTTCCATGTGAATTCAAACTGTTTGGGAAGAGCAAGGTACCAAAACAGTTCTGACTCATCTGCTAAAACCTTGTGCAAGCTTTTAGTCATGCAGTCATGAATATTTCACTCGTAAGTCTCATAGAATTCTGGTGATGAATGCAGAAATGGCTGCACAAAGTAAAGCTGCAGCAGGGTGTTGCAGGAGGGGATCTCATGATTTGGCCAAGTGCTTAATGGAGGTAAAATTTGGCTTTGATCCAATCATTTCCCAGTGGAAGAAAACAAGCCACACCCTCTATTTTTAAATCAATATTCTGTTTCACTTGGAAATACATCACAAAACTGAAGTCAGTTGCAAATTTACTTTTAATTGCAAGAATGATTGTCTGATTCGTGCTGATGTGAGTAATTTAATTGAATAGAATTTAAAGCCAATTGCCGATTGCAACTTCTGTAAACAGTTCTGTTTTTGATAATGAAGAGGCATGATTTACTTTTAAGTAAAAAAAACCTTTTGTCTAAAATGTTGGGGCAGTGTATGTGTATTGATGCATGTTGTATGTCAAAAAGAAAAATCATTCCAATAATGTATTTTGATAATGTATCTAACATATTCGGGACAACTGTGCTTATTGTTTGACTGGGTTTAATGTTTGGATTTAGGGTTTTTGGTCATGGTGGCTTTGTTCTGTTTCTTTTGTCTTTAACAAGCAGTCAGGCAGTGGTGTTGATATCTGGTGTCTTAGTTGGTCATTTTGAAAATCTTGCCGGTTCCCCTAAAGCTGTCTTTAAAGTACACCAGCTTTTGTCTCCTTGTGCTGGTGTTTGTTCAATGCGAGTGTGTGTTTTACCTTTGTTCTCGTTAGTTAGTGAAGGGAAAGTTGTAACCACCAACCACACAGCTTCATTAAACCTTCTGCAATTCTCTTTCTTTCATTTCTCTCTCTCTTTGTCTCTCTCACACACTCACACACTTATTTGCTGTCTATCACTGTAACATACACACATTAATTGCACATGCACAGCTTGTTCCTGTCAGGCTTTGCTGGCAAACACACACACTAACAGCCTATTGCAGTTAACCAGTAAAGCAACTAAAATAAATAATATTTTTACATTTTTAAAATGACAGTGCTTCTTGTATCTGCCACAAACAGCACCACTATTCAAAGACATTGCCGGGTCGTTGCTATGCCATTTCTAAAATGTGTGTGTTTTATCAGGTTGTCATGTGTTTGCTAAGCTGTTCTGAGTGACTGCTGGGTGGTTAATAGGCGACCCAAAAAGCCCACCTTAAGGTCTCTACTATATAGATGTCTAAATTCCAAATTGTTCTTGTTGTTATTGTCCACCAGGTGAAAATTATGCCTCTGTCTAGCTAACAGGGAACATCTCAGAACATTGGCTAATGTTCTATGAAAGTTCTCTCAAAATTATCAAAAAAGTTCTTGCAGTAATGTTAATAGAATGTTTTTTAATGTTGTATATTATAAATTAAAAACATTATTCTTTAGTTAGTGGAACATTTTAAAAATGTTACAAAATAAAAAAGTCTGAATAACATTTGTATAACCAAGCAATAATTCTAATACAGAATAATGTCGGAAAAAAATTTGAATGTTCCTAAAACTTTTAAAATAATATTTTGAATGTTTTTGTCTTACTTACTGGAAACGTTCTTACAACTTAAAATTGTTAGCAGGGTGATTACTCAGAAAAGTAGTAATGCACCTGTATTTAATAAGTCATTGATTCAAGGTATTATTGAATACACAGCACAGACAGCACAAAAAGTGTTGCACATTGAAGTTTAATACTTGGGATTAGGGGTGTGTTAAAATCCCTGTCCCTACTATTGGTTTAGAGTGCACCACTAACTACATGTATCTTAAAAATACTTCTGTGAACTTTCACGTTACAATTCACATGTTGTCACACATAAACTATGAAAGCTCTTGTTATTATACCTGGCAGCCGCTGGCTTCCTAAGTAAAAACGTTGCAGTACAATATGTCCGTGTGGGCTCGATGGCCCTTTATTTCTTGGTTCCTGCTTGGCTGCGCTCCCTGCAGTAGACTTGCTGAGTGCCGCAGAGTGCTGGATGCAGCGATGAGGAAGTGATTCAGGGCCTCCCCACATCTCTGGCATACACACACACACACACACACACACAAACACGATGAACACAGTCTCTGAGGCTGCCCAGAGAAAGGGAAGCCACTGTACAGTGCATGCACACCTCTCTACTGTCAGACTGAACAGCCACTCTAACACACTCGTGCACACACACTCACACACATGCACGCACACACACACACTCAGAAGAGCATGCAGGAACAGAGAGAGAGGAACTCCGAGGTAAGATACACAGACTTTATGCGTCTTGTCAAGTGTGGAGAGGAGGAGGACCATAAAACCAAAGTGATTAAGTGTAATTTCAATACTGGAGTTGTTGAATGTCGTAAATGTTGTGAGTTGCGGTTATAAATTGCGTTTCTGGTCTGACAGTAGAAACTCTGCTAGAAATAACTGCAGTAAAGTGACTAGACCTGCAAGATGGTTTTCTGTTTCTTTCTACGTAATTTGTCATCTTTTTCAAGTCTGTTGCCTTTTTCCTCCCTTTTTTAACTTGCTCTTTTTTCCTCAACATTTTTTCTCTGTGACCGGCCCCCTTCATATTCTGTCTTGATATCATCTCTCTCGCTCTATTTGTCCATCGTAATTCAGATATCCTTTATTCTTTGATTAGCGATACGCATGTAAGACTTGTAGCACTTAGGTTGAAGTATACACTAGGTTGAAGTATACACTACCAAATTTCCCAGCAAGCATGTGGCTGTATGCTGAGCTTGTGTGTGTGTTTAAAGCTTTTGTGGTCAGGACTGATGGTCTGGTACATGTTCGCTTGGGGTGACAACACTTTCACTTGAGGGTACTCTACACACATATGCATTTATAAAATTGTGTATTTAGAGCTGAAGAGGTGAATAAGCACTGAACCATGTGGTACATCATTGCTTGGCTGAACACCGCCACAGGCTTTTACTGAGAGAGTGAGAAGTACCTTTGCAGACAATACAAACTAGATAGAAAGGGCAGGAAAGAACGAGAATGAGTAAGGGAGAGGTGGAATGAATAGAGATTATGGGAGTTGAACATGTTCCCAGTCTGTGTTCACACGGCCTCTGTTGATCAGCTCCAATCAGGATCTCGGAGTACATCCTTCATCTCATTGGTTTCCCTTAGAATAACGCCATTGTTCATACAGACTCTCGTGTTTCGGCCTGGCTGCACTGCTGTTTGGACCCAGACTGTGTGTGTGTCTGTGTGTAAGAGAGAGACAGGGAGAGGGAGTGCTCATGTTACTCTGTTACTATGCCTTGTTAGAGTGATAAACATGAGCAGCTAACAGATGCAGAGGCTGCTCCTGTCTCTCACTGACAAGTGTTCAAAAGTGTACACCTAAAATCTGCTCACTGGAAGGTTAACATTTAAAATGTGTTCCTATTTATACAGGATCTTTGTGATTTATGTTTTGAGCACGGAAATGTTGTGGCATCCATTTTTTGGCACATTTATCGGAAAAAGTGTCCTATGGTGTGGTGCATTTTGTTGCTAGGTTGTTGAGTACTGGGTCAGCTCAAAAGCCCCCCCCCCCCATGTCCCTGATATTTGAAGCTTTTTATTGGATGTCTGGGGGATTTTTTTCCCTTTTATATTCACCAGATGAAAATCCTACATCTGATTGTTTAGAAAACTTACAGCATTTCAATAAGCATGTTCTACATGATTTAAGTTATCATTTATGTCTGTACAGAACACAGTGTGGGATAAGTTATTGTAATACATTCAAAACAACCTAAAATACCCTGAATGCATAATAATGCCTTTAGGGCCAATCATTAATGCAAAATTATAAACTGATTTAATCAGAACACTGTGAGTGATGTCTGCCCCAGTCAGGACTTACTGTTCCCTGTTTACCTCCTCCTTTACTATTTTTAGTCATTTAATCATGAATTTATTGACATTGTCAGGACTAATTGATGGAGATGCTGAATAGGGAGAAGTTCATGACCCCACGACTGAAACGTACAGTAAGCAATTTGATTGAGTTTTTCTCTGACTGTGCTCTTCTTGTCCTACAGTCCTAAAAAACTGGGTGACAGAAGAATGTTTTGGGGCCAGAAGCCTTATTCTCCGAACATTAGCATTCTCACCACATTCATGCAACTTTGACCATGGAACTCATGTGTTTTTTGTTAATTAATTTTTGTTAAATTGTGCTTCTATTTTAAAATCTGCAGGCACAGAGAAACAGTAGGAGGGATGGTGGGTTCTTGCTGTGTGTCCTTTAGCTTCTGTTGGCCGCCTCAGAATGTAGTTGCTTATTACGGATAACATGCAACCTGGATGGTGCCGCAGGGCAGGATAAAATTACACTCAAGTCTACTGGAGTTCTGGAGCTTCCGCCCAGTACCTGGAGTTGTTTTAAATTTGCCTTACGGTCAGGTCTAGGTTCTAGGTTTCAGTCTAATTTTACCCTGCATTGACCAGCATACGTCGTTTTACCTGCTGGTGCGTTAAGGGTTCAACCAGGTTGTCCAAAAGAGGTTGACCAACATCAGTAGGAATACGCCTGCAACACCAAGACTATGTTAGTCCACTAGCTAGTCCAATACCAAACTAGCCTGGACTAACCTTTATGCTTCTAAGATGGTCTTTTTCATCAGAAAAATTCATGGCCACAGAAGCATAAATTCCCTGAAAACACATTGCAATCAAATTACGTTCTGTAAGCATGTGAAAGTAAGCCTAATGCTAAACAAACTTGCTTTGAGATCCACACTGTCCCAGGTGTAAGCCTACGGGATTCCTACACTGTCCTGTTTTATTGGAGATAATTGCATATAACAGTGTTGTTATGATTAACAGAGTGATTATCCCAGTGCTACTGGCTGTTTTTTGGAGAGAAAGAGATACTATATGGGAATCTTAATTAGGTTTTCTGTGTTGTGTGAGTAAACCCACGCCACAGGCTTACATAACCCAATGCCACATTTCCGATTTGTAATCCAGCTGGAGTATTTTTAGCAGTACTTTTAAAAGAGAGATTCAGACATTTTTGTGGATCTGTGTCTTCCTGATTATTGTTTATTCTGTTGAAACAGCTATCTATTTACTTTATTACTTTTACTGTTTGTAATATTTGTTCAAGAGATTTGCAGTTAATGAGTTTATTATCTTGAGAGGCACTGTAGACTTTGTGATGTAACCTACAGTTCTATTGTAAAAGAAGAGAACAGAAGAGGTTTATTTTTCCGTCATGGGAAAATACAGTGGGGAAAATGGCTTCAGTTTCACACCTAAAAATGTCCCTGCTCCTTTAATAGCATTTAATAATGCTCCTGAGAGATGTCTCATATCTAATTGGCCTCCACCACTGTAATTAAACAGAATCAAATTTCTAATTAATTCCTAGTCTGCTCTGCCCCATGAGTTCAGCACCAGCAGTTCAGCCTCAGGCTCCACTGGAGGCTGTAGTCTGTAACAAGTCTGTACTCTGTAACATATGGACACACTTACACAGAGAGCCTTAGGAATGGCTTTCCAGGCACGTCACAGTCAACATCTTTCCATTATTCTAACCTTGCAGCTGGAATGTGACTGTCAAGATGATCTGAGCTCTTCTGTGACTAGAGCACAAGTCACATAATAATGTACTGAAATTGCTTTGAAAATCCAAAACATCCAAAACTTTGAAAAATGTGCTGGTCATTCTTTTCCATGCCATTATAATAAATTGGTACTGTGTTTTGTATTCTGAAATCATATTTTTTATTCATCTGAAGTTATTCAGTAACTTTTTGTGAGAAGCAGACTAGAAGGCCAGTTGCCAGAAGAGATATGATAGATGATATGTGATAAATTTGAATGATTTAATTGAAATGAAAAACTAAATCATTTAATGATTAATAATTTAATGGATAAAAGGTCCATAGTATTGATTGGTAGCCCATCATAAGTGTATCATGACTGATTTTCATTGTACAGACCTTTATCTTCAAACACTCTAAATACTATTGGACGTTTGGGCTCATTCTTTTTGTGTTTAGATGCAGGCCAAAACGAATGGCACATAGAGGAATGATGCTTTACTATCAGCAGTCTGATATGCAGATATGCACGGATGTTCTGAGTGTGTGCTGCTAAAGGCATGCTGAAATATTAATGCTGACTGGAGGGGGGTTTAGAAGCAGGTAGACTATTCTGATGGTAATGCAGAAATGAAAACAGGCTTGAGATTGATCAAGCTGATAACACCTCGAAAAATAGCTTGATTGACTTCTCAATCAAGTTCTTATAAGTGTTTTTATAATGGTGATGAACAGACTGAGACATGCAGCTGTGTTGATGTTATCTGAATCATAAAATGGCAATTGGACCTCTTATGGTAGAAGACAATTTTAATAATAATTTTGATAATTTTTCTTTAGTGTTTTAGGGGAAAGTACGATCCGCTGGTTCTGCCTAATTATGTATACAGATTTGCAGATATATATACAGATATACAGCCTTGCCAATCTATTTTCAATACAGAAATAGATTTTGAAGATAGCATTTTAAGGCAGACTTCAATCCTGCAGTCCAGCACTGTACCTATGTGAAGCACTGTGTTAATGCGCCCTCTGCTGGACAATATAAGCACCCACCCTACAATCCCACCATCCTTCTCATGTATTTTGTTGTCACAGCAGTGAATCTCACCTTTAAGGGCCCCCATTGTTCACAAAAAAATTTGAAGGCCCCCCTCACAGTTTCTACCCACAAAATATTCTAGAGCTTGGATAAAAAAACTAGAAAGATTTAAAAAAATCACTAAACCTAAGAAATACCTTGATTTTTAGTTGTTTTGGCTTATTTAAAAAATCTTGAGGCCCCTTGGAAGTTTCTTGAGGCCCCCTAGTGGGGTGGTAAATCAGTGAACTATAGTGATTTACAGTATAGTTTACTGAAAGAACTTTCATCAGCTTTTTGGAGTTAATGAGAATATCAGCACTTCTTCTAAGCAATATGACCATGTTTATTACTCATTATCTGTTGTGCTGTATGTTTTGCTGACATTTTTACATCGGTTTTGTAATTAATGTGAGGTATTGTATCACATTCATTAAATTCTTCACACATTAAGACTAACTGAAGACCTAAGTGCTGTATTTGTAAAAGTTAATGTAGGCCTCACTTTCTGTGTTGATTGAAGCTTGTGATATTTAAAGTGAAAGTGACATATTTGTCAGATATGGTAACCCATACCGAAATGTGACCTCTGCATTTAGCCCATCACTGGTGAGGAGTGAACACACACTCACACAGAGCAGTGGGCAGCACACTGCTGCGCCCGGGAGCAATCGGGGGTTAGGTGCCTTGCTCAAGGGCACTTCAGTTGCTACCTGCCAGCACTGGAATCAAACCAGCAACTTTCTCATCACAAGCCTGATCCACTTTCCAGTAGGCCACAACTGCCCCTATATGATATGTACTCTGAGGTGTATTAAACTGAAACAGGGGCTTGTTATAGGAGAAAAAATAAGAAGATCAGCATACACATGGATTGCTTTTAAACGGTGAATAATGTTTTGTTGACCAAAGCCAGATTTCATTTCCTCGTGCCAACCATGCGAACAACGTTTTACTGTCTGACCATTAACCGTGCCGTCAGTTTAAATCACAGCTGATTCGCTCTCATAATATCAGGCACAGCTGAGTAGATTCCTGAAATAGAATGACCTCAAAATACATGTTGTGTGAACTGTATGTAAGACCATTTTTATTATTATTTAAATTCTGTAATGTTTTTATAACATTCTACTTACAACTTAAGAATAATGTTATAAATAAATAAATATATATATATATATATATATATATATATATATAGCTAGAATGTTTAATGATAACGTTGAAAGAACTTTTAAAGCACATTAGCCAATGTTTTGAAAATATTCCCTGTTAGCTAGGCTATTCCTTTAATATTTTCAGGCACAGAGGCGGCAGAATGAGGCTATATGTGTCAACAGTGGAAGTCCTCTCTCAGTATGTTCAGGATCTCTCCATCTTTGCCCAGCACTTAAAACAGTTTGCACATGTACAGTGCATACACATATACAGGTTTTAGTTCAGACCCACTTACTGTATATCTTATGTGTTTGACTATGGATTCATGTTAATTAGCGTTTGTCTCTGTGTATCTGAATGAGAGAAGCATATTGCATCATTTGTAGCTGTGATCACAGGATTGAGATGGATTTTACACCTTGATATTTTTAGGAGTGTTTCTTCTAATTCATTTGGCGGATAGGTGTTGTCCACACGCCAAGATGTTATTTTAGCTTCCCACAACAATGGCATGTTAAAGGAAGAGTTCACCCAAAAATGAAAGTTCATTTCTCACCCCCATGTAGTTCCAGAAATGTGTGACTTTTTTCTGTGGAACACAAATGGAGAATTACTTCAGAATGTTTACCCTTAACACCTCTGTGTTACATGAAATGCAAGCATTTCGTAACCAGTGGCTGTCAAGTGCCATAAGTTACAAAAAAGCATCATAAATCGAATTTGTTCTTTCACTGAGTTTTATGTGCCAAATTTGGTCTTTTCTGTACACAAAGTTATCACATGACCCCAGAAGACTTGAAATAAAGCACTAGCGTATTCTTTTATAGTTCTTTTTTGGCAGCTCAGAAAGAGCAGCTTTAGCATCCATCAAAATTTTTCCGCCCATTTTGGGTGATATATTCCTTTAAGATTCTTACCTGGTTCATTGTTTACAGCATAAATTTACTCAATGCAATTCTTCACATGCTTGTAATTTAGATTAATTGTAATTAAGACACACATCTTAATAACATGCTTGTAATTAGGATGTTATTTACATCTTAATTTTTCTTGAGCTTAGATTTTACAGCTACAATAAAAGGGAAACTTATTGCATCAGCCTCACAGGTCATGTGTATTTGGAATGATGTATGTTGAGTAAATGATAAACTTTACATTAGTATGTATAATATTGCTTTGTTTAGCAGGATTACTTTAATCAGCCAGCTTCAACAGAAAGGCCATACTAAATGACCAACTTCAGCTTAGTTTTGCTGGTGAACTGTATAACTATGCTAGTGCACCAAGTTGCCACTAACCAGCATAAACCAGCATGAAAATGCATGTTGCTCTAAGCTGTTTTTCAACAGGGATATAAATATGACTCTATTAGATATTTCGTCTGAAAATTGGGAGATTAATGACTGTTTTCTTAGGCTGAGATTTGTATAAACTGAGGAGGTGTGAAAATATAAGTGTTCACAAGCTCTTCACAGCTCTGACAGTGTTTCCAGAGGCTAAGAAAGCACTTTGTATAGAAATCACCATAATTACAGCTTAACAGTGTTTGGTTTTCAAGCTGGGTACATATTTAAAGAGAATTCCATGAAGATACCTTAACTGATAAGGGTTTTTTTTTTTTAGGACTAATCATTTTTAAATTTTTTTTTTTTCATTTTTGTGATATTGCTTTCCTGACAATTAAGCACAGGGTGTTTGGACAGGGCATTTTGTTACACTGCCTATTTAGTTGACCTGACCGGGTACAGGACACAGTTAAGATCTAAACGGTGTGTGCTTTCTCGCCACGTGCATGCACGTTTATTGATGCGAGAGTGCGTGTTCATGCTTTAGGCGCACTTTTGCTCAGCCAGGAGTGAAGATTCTCTTGCACGCTGCCCGTGCTTTCTCTCTCTCTACGTCAGTGCTTGTAGCACGAGTGCAGCTCTCCTGCTGCGAGAGGAATGTCTCCAAATGCGAGGAACCCCATCCGTTTCAGTCCAATGCTGTGCCACTGTAAGGTTGCGTGCCATGATAACACCCTGTCACTGATGTTTGGTTGCAAGGTACGTTTATGCTCAGTTCCTTTTCCTCAGGAGAGACACGCTGTGGAATGTTTGTTGTCAAAATTGCGCATCAGCACTTCAGCAAGCTTTGAGAATGCTGCCTTTCCCGCAAGTTCAGGAAGTTAAATAAGGAAGGAATATATGCAATATCCAGCTGACACCAGGCAGAATTTATTTCTTGTGTGGATCATCGGGTTGTAGATCATCTATAGGACTGTTTTTACATTGCATGTGTTGCTTTTTAGGTTGCTAAGTGCTGTAAGTGACAGTCACTTGTAAAGCAGCATCTTTACATCTTTGAAATGTCACTGGATAAAGATCATTACTAAAGGTCATTACTGCTGGCCAGGCACACAAACGCAAGGCGATTGTTGTCTTTAGCTGTTGTGTTGTGTTTGTTTACTTGTGTTATTCTCTTGTATGGCCCTTCATTCTGAGCCAATTGGTCCAGACGGCAGAGGCAGACCGCAGCCCAGCATGCTAATAAGGTGATTCAGCTCTGTAAGGGAAATGAATTGCAGCTGCAGAGGGAATTCTGTCATTGGTGTCATGATGTCATTCAATTGTGTTTATAAATGTAATGGAAACATGCAAGTTGGTGCCTTTAGTTGGCGTGAAGTGTTACATTAGGAGAGTACTGGTATATTAAAACTGAGAATGAACTGGCTAGCTTTAGTGTGTACTAAGTGCTAAATGTATCCTAATGTATTTTAAGTGCTTGAATGCTTTATACACACACACATTCATGGATTAGTTCTTGCAGCGTAAGCAGTCGCAAGTCTTTGCTGCTTTAATTATGCCATGTTCAAATCTTTCCAGTAATGGTAAGAACATTATGTAATATTTGACCAGAAGTGTTAGCATAATGCTTTGGCATTCCGGGTTGTCTGGAATCCTGCTAATATCATCATTATTAGATACATGTATTCCTTTGGTCTTTTTATGATGTGCACATTTCTCATCATCACCCAGCTGCTCTCACACTTAGATACACTCAGCGCCCACTTTGATTGGCTCGCAACCAAATCGCCCAAATGGGGTTTGTAGTTCAAAGGAGATTAGGCACAGTTGTAAAAATCACAGTTTAAATGTGTCGTTTGTTTGTTCATGAGTCTGATATTCAGACCTCTGGCGGCGTTTGTGAGTTTAAGCAATGTCTGTTGATGCAAAGTCATAGGTTAGGTTTAGACAGCAGCTTGTGTATCTGCCTGGGTAATTGATGAGCAAAATATTATTTAAATAACTGTAAAACATAATATCACAAAAGGACTAAAACCTTGGCAGTCAATCACCAGATCTTCTGAATCTGTGTGCATGTGTGTGTGTTTTTTTTACCATTGTGGGGACTAAATGTTATGAATGGTCACGCACACCTACATTGTGGGGACTAGCAAATGTAAGAATTCAGAAAGGTTTGTGAGAGGGTTAGGTTTAGGGGTACGTTTAGGGGATAAAATATATAGTTTGTACAGTATAAGTCAATATGTCTATGGAAAATTGATGGTCAACAACTGTATCTTGTATTTGTCAAACAAAATGGTTATTTTATCTGTTGCTTCTCTTTGAAGATCTTCTCATCATAGTGTGAATTGACACAATTTTCAAAACCCACTTCAAAATGATGGGTCACATTTAAACAAATTGTTTTACTTTAGATCAAGATCTAGATCTGCGGTTTCCCATTAGCTTTTGATTAGAAGTGGGAGGCATTTGTAAATTGTTCTTAACCCCTGAATCTTCTTCAGGCTGAGTGAACCCTGAGATCTGATGATGACAAGCTCAGGGTTTATCAGGCTGCTGAAAAAGGGTCAGTGCACACAATCACGAGAAGATTCCACACAATCCAGCACAGAGCCTTCAGCCATGCCACCTCATATTGCCATCTTCATCTCATCTCAGAGAGAGGGAGAGAGAATGGGGTGAGGGAAGTAGAAAAGGAGCCTTCAGCACAGTTGCACGGCAGTAACATCTAAATCCACAAAGTGTGTTGGGAAAAACCCACAACATGTTTACTAATGCATCAGTGCACCTCCCCCAGCAAATACACACACACACACATATTAGGTTTCTATGCTTTGTGGGGACTTTCCATAAACAGAATGGCATTAATACTGTACAGACTGTATATTCTATCCCCTAACCCTCATGCAATACAGCAATACAACTGTATAATGTATAATAAAGAAATAATAGTCTGCTTATACTTATTCCATCCTAAACTGTCCTTCAGGAGATTATATTAATTTTTGTGTGTTTTAATATTTTACATTTTATCAAATGTTTAATATTTACTGTTTTATAGATCTGCAAATTAATTATCTACATGAGCTCAAGAACAACTAGTTTAGAGTGAGAAGCCTCAGCAAAACAGCATTGCTTCATTTGCTGAGCTGTGACCAGTGACCAAGTGTGCTTTTCCTGGTTTGTGCCAGATAATTTTTCTGTTCTGAAAACCCCATACATATCTGTCCAGATATGTAATGAATGTGACTAGGAGTTTTTGTGCTATGTTAAAAGTTGTATAATCTTTCCCTTTTTTTTCTATGCGAGCAGAAAGGAAAGGCAGCATATGTTGTTGTAGAGATTGCAACACAATTTCAGTTCCATACCCCCTTCGGTTTCTTTGTTTTTAATGAAGCCCACCCAAACCCATTACAGTCTCTGCAGCCCACTAACATTATAATGCTTCCACACACAGACCCCTTAAGAGAGCATTTGCATTTTTATTTTGAAATGCGTTTATTACTTCCTACTTGTTCAGTTCCCCTCATTACGTCTGCAACAACAAGCAGATTAACTGTGGCTGGCAAGTATTCCCTCAGTTTTCTTTAAAGACATGTTTCTGCAGGTTTATCTGCAAATGCTGTAATCTTCAAACCACGTGACGGATGTCCTCGTAGGCTATCAGAACATTTGCTGAAGGAAAGAAGAAGGGAGAAACAGGTTGAACAATGGAAGAAATCCTGTCAAAATCACTGATGATTAATGAATCTTAAGGCACCTTAGCACCTAGACTTTCTCAGAAGAGAATCCAGTTCAAAGCTCATGTAAGCCTCACATGCATCACTATCAGATATTAATTATTGGTCCAAAATTTAAATCTTACAAAAGATTTAAAAACAATGAAAAGTGTAGAAGATAAAAATCCATCACTTCACGGCTTGTGGAAGGGCCCTCTATGCCTAACCTATGCAGGAGTTGCAGTATGCTGCTGAGAGTTTATGTATGAGTGTGCATTTCATACATATTCCCCTGCCGTGATAGGAAATTCCCATACACATTCACAGTTGTGGAGCATAAGACCTCCTATTAGCCCTACCTGGAAGATTACAGATAATAACAGTATAGAAAGACAAAGTCAAAAGCAAGAGGAGACGCTCATGGTGTTTGAGAGAGGGAGACAATAGCAGCTTTTATTTAAAGTTGAGTCATTTGCACAACCTGCTGCCTTATGGAAACCCTGGGGAGAACCTTCTCAGCCAACAGCCATTACTCCACATTAACTTCATTTATCTCTGCCATCCCACACAATAACAGAAGAGTTCAGCACTCAGCTTGTGTTTGCAGCATTAAATTCAGTGGAAATATGAAAGGAGCAAACGTCCATAGACTCCATAGTGCACTCAATCGGCTAACTGCATAATACTGTGGGTCTGTGGGGAAGCTGATATACAACCAAGTGTGTTGCCTTGCTGTCTACTGTCAACCTTGCTATCACTTTTTGTACAGCATTACTGAAAAGTATTGTTTTACTTATCTTAGTAACCCTGTCACGTTGTGCCTAACAATCCTCTTCAGCTTTATTTACACAAATAAATGTGCTAAAAAGGGTTCTTCACAGCGATGCCATAGAACCACCATTTTTACATGTTTTCATTATAGTTCTTAAAAGAACTAAACTTCTTTACTACTTATATTTATTTACTCTGCAGAACCCACTACAGAGAACCTGTTGTGCAGCAGAAATGTTCTATGGATGTTATTTAAAGGTTATTTATAGAGCCATACAGCCTGACAGAGAACCTTTTAGGAACCTTTATTTTTTGGAGTGTATTTTCACAATATACAGAACAGCCTCCTGTACCAGTTTATGTACCTAATAGGGTATTGTATAATTCGAATCATAATGGTAATAGTGTGGGATGTTTTTTCTCAGCACAACCTTTATTCTGCTGTTCTGATCTCCTGCGACCTCCTCCCTCAGACAAACCATCACATATGTTGGCAATAACACTGCCAGCTGACTGTCCACATGGCCAAGTCTGCAGCCCAAAAACCCAGACTTACATGGACAAGGTTCTTGGAATAGTGTAACTTTACCCTTTATGGTCCCTCGCATTTGACCTCCCATAGAACCTGAATGTTCACTGTTTGAGTTCTAGAATGACTTCCCGCAATCTACAGAAGATGATTCATGAACTCTTGTATTTAGATAGTATTTAGAGTTTAGATAAAGAGAACTGAGTCAAGGCAGGGTATTAGAGAGCACATCTACTTTAATGCATAATGCTTCTCAGTAAGGTGTAGGGTAATTACTCTGTGAGCTGTTCGTGGAGTCATATCATCAGAGAAAATTAAAGTCCTGATGTTCTTAGCATGTGGGCTCTTGAAATGCGGGTCCTCTCCACACGAAGAGGTTCTGCCTAAATATGGACATCAGCTTCATGCTGTGGTGATATTTGCTGTGGCATAGTGAGATTTTGGTTCAGAATGTCAGTAGTTGTCTCAGAGACCAAACCTTGACCTGATTCTCTTTTGCTATGCCTAACTAGCATGTGTGTGAACAGAGTGGCCACAGAGATTATTTGGACACTTGTTCCCAAACTTGTGTGAAATGTGTAAATGTCAACTTTGCAAATGCTAAGTGGCATTTGTTTTAAAGTGAGATAGCAAAGCACAATTTTCAAGCAAAACATTTCACAAAACATTATAGAATAATACATTTACTTATTAATATTGAAACAAAAGGAAATTGGAGACTTTCTCATTTTCAAACAGGTTATTAAAATGTAACATCTAAAGGTAGTAAAGTGATGAGCTTGAACTGTGGTTCATCAACTGTGGTTCATCAACTGTGGTTCCTCTGCCAGGATTCTTGTGTGAACTTGAGGGGAACTGATTCATACAGCCACTAAAAATAACCCAAAAAGACCAAAAGCTGAAAGCTTCTTAGAAGACGTCTTGAATAAACTGTTTTGCTAAGGCCAGTTTCTGTATTTTGATGTTTTGTTGTTTACTTAATTTTTATGTGTGATGTAAGTGCCTATGTACTTTGACGTCTTCCTTTGTGTGCTTGTCAGGTTATTTGTTACTGTTTTCATTGTTTAAGAGTTCTTCCCTTGTTATTATGCTGATGAATGTTGTGTGGCTGGTGAATGACTCCTGTACAATTATTTTCATTGTTCAGCTCAGCTGACTGATTGGTTGGTCACAGTTGGACTCCTGTGTGTGTTTTCAGAACAGGCCCCCAGCTGTACAGGGCTCCCAGCACCAAAGCCACTCTCCAGCATGTGCGAACCCAGCGCTGATGAGTTCCCCCTGGGTGAGACAGTCGGGGGTCTCGCCATACCCAATCCTCTCTATTCATCCACTGCGTTAATGCCGAAACATTGCACCATGCTGTTTTATGCATTTTTCCTGTTTTGTTCAAACACATCACATGCTCGACCGAAACAGACAACCATGATGTGTTACAACTGCCTGCCATTACAATACAAAATTTAATAGAATTTGAAATTGAATCAGTTTGGCTTTGCATGCATACACGGATACCTTGAGGGAGACATGCTGCTATGTAATACATCTGCATTAAATAGCTCAAAAACTCTTTCAAAGCTTTCTCTAAAGCAAAGCATGCCAGCATCAGCTCATTGTTTGTAGTATTTTGTGTGCATGGGTTGGGTGTTTAGCCTCAGTGATGTCATTAGCCTCTCACACTTTACCATATATCATGCTTTTTTTAACAGTCTAAGGTAGGTAGCTGGTCTAAGCTGGTTTAAGCTGGTCTTGCCGCCTGGCCAAGCTGGTGTTCAGCTGGTCTAGCTGCCCTGGCCAACTGACAAGTGTCCAAAACTCCTAAACTAACTAGCAAACCTGCTTAGACCGGTTAGGGTATTATTTTTTTTCAGGCAGGGTGCTTTGAGGCTCCAAAAGACTTATTCTAATTCCTATCAAAGGAATTATAAGGATTTTGTTGTCATTTGCTTCTTTATCTCACAGGGCATGATCTCATTGGCTGAAAATCACATAAAAGTTATGTGTCCTTTTCTGCATTGTGCTCTGCAGTGGATTGTGAGATCCACTGCACTCTCTCTGTGACTCTCTCATCTACTTTCTTTCTCATTTCCCTTACTCTTTCTTTATTCCCTTTCTCTTTTTTTTCTGGATATAGTACCGATATCAGGATGATGATTCCCCACCTCCGGAACATGGTTTTCCTAGGCTTACCAATGAGGTTCGAGCACCAGAGCTGGTGCATGTGTCAGAGAAGAACCTTTCAGAGATTGAGAATGTGCACGGCTATGTCTCCCACTCTCACATTTCACCGCTTAAGGTAAGTCACCCTTTCAGGGGCCACCCGATCAGAGCCTGCTGTCACGACAACCCTCCTCACTCCACTGTCTCTCTCATCTTATCATCTGTGCATTTGTGTGTTTGACTGAATGCCTCTTTGTGAGTGTTTTCATTTCATGTCTTCATTCACACTCATTCAAAATGATATAAAGAGAATCTGTCATGTTTTTATTTATTAATTTTTCTACTATTCCCATCCCCTGGCATCTCCTAATCATTTCTGGTGCATGAATTAAATCTTATTGTCTGTGTTTTTATGGGAAAACAATTCAGCAAATGTATTAATAGTATATTTTTTTAGTATTTTTAGCTTTTTGATACACTACAAATAATACCTTAGCACTGCATATTATAATGTTGTAAGATCATTTTCCAACACTAGATGGAGCTCAGTTATCAGTTTTAAAGCAGACTGACAGTGGCAGGACTTCATGCTTTTAGTACTGAATGATTTTAAAATATGTGCACAGTAAAGTAATCAAAAATAATTATGAATATATAGTAGTGATTTTTGTAATAGTGTATATTATTATAAACATTACAATAGTGTATTAGCAAATTATATAGTAATTTACTAAACGTTTCATGTTTTTGGGATTGTTAAAAAGTTTTCTTTAAAATATGAAGGTTTCAGGCACATTTTAACAACTCATTATTGTATATGCACAGAACATATAACACATTTTCACAGATTTGAAGGCCATGATCAGATATGACTCTGCAGGACACACGTTCTCTTCCAGACAGACATTAACATTTAATTGGCTGGAGATCCGGAAGCTCTATGCTATTGATTTGATTTGATTTGATTTGAAGCGTATGTGTTTTATTCCAGAGTGTACAGAAATGTGTGAGGTGTTGGGATGATCAGAATTCTGCATTCATATCTCTTGGGCAGACAGTGTTTCAAACCCTGAATCATTCTATTTTTCCAAGAGGCATTTCAGATAACGTTTAAAAAAACAACCTCCTTCCCAGAGACGTGATTTCTTACCAAAAACTCTTGTTGTGTTACAAGAACATGAGCATTTTGTAAAAACACATTCACTCAGATACGACACCACCCTCCCCACACACACAATGAGTTTTATTTCACTTGGCCGAAGTGAGAATGAAATCCAGACACATAAAGACATCCAGGCACATAAAATGATGATTTAAGATAGTCTGCAACAAGCATTCACCTTCCATCTCCCGTGTTTCAGCAAATCAGTTAGTGTAATTAATATTTATTCTCCAAGCTGCATCTAACACTATGACAGAAACTAAAGTACCTAAGAAGCAAAGACGTGAATAACAGAAAAGTCATTTTTGTGAAAAATACGCATTTGATTTTCAAAATATTCATCTTCATAATAATGTTTGAATCCAATTATTGAACTTTAAAGATAAAAATGCTAAAGTGACTGACATTTCTGGGGAGTTTTAAGCTTTCAAATTTCATTTTGGGTATCCGTGGCAACTAGGCATTATGAAAGACACCTGATAAGATTTATAAATGTGTCCTTAGAGAGACTGATGAGATTTTTTAATGTGCCTTCCAAATCTCTCACTCTGATCATTCTTTTGCCCTATATGTAGCTATAGTAAAAAATTCAACATCATTCTCAGCTCAGCAATTCCTCTCACTTCCTGTTCCACAGACCCAGGTGTGAGAACTTCACCTTGTGTTTTTTTTCTGGTGTCCGTCTTGAAAGGTTCAGAGGGTCATCATCGAGGTTGGGAGACAAAATAACCTTAGAATAACAGCCTCATCTCCGCATCCTCACCCAACCATCTCCCTTTCCTTCTCTTGTTCTCTTTTTTACTTTCTCCTTCCATGTATCTCCACCCATCTCTCATATCCCTTCTTCACTCTCTTCCCTCCCTAAGCCCAGGTGACGTTCTGGTGACCCTGTTTTGTATTTTCTCGTCTGCAGCCTGCGCTGGTTACCCGGTTTGATCTAACATACCCAGGGGTGACCGCAGCAAACTACCTGGCAAGTTTGTGCTTTTCATTTTGAATGTGTCTTCCTTCCTCGTTGTTTTGTTGTCGTGGTGTTGGTTCATCTGTGCTGAGGAGCATTACACACCAATGTTCCACATGACACTGACATCAGCATGAAGTTCTTCAGAGGGTCTGAAATAACAGACTCCTAGATCTTCAAACAGAACCTCCCTTTGAAGAACACCCATTTGTGCCATGAAATCACATTTGTTTTTCGTAAATATGGTTGGTGTAAACAAAATCAATTTTTGTGTTTTCTGTCTTTTGCGTTATTTTACCTGTGATGTCTGTTTTTAGGGGAATGTGTTGTTCAAAGTGATCGCTGCTGATATTTTGATGATCTGTTTGGATATGTAGACCTTGGAAAGCAGACTGTGTGTTTGTGTGTGTATGTGTGTGTGACTGTATTCTAATGTGTCTGCATGCGCAGTGTTTTTTGAAAGATCTTCATGTTCTCGCATTAGCAGTAAGTGATAGCACACAGTCTGTGTGACAGGTACAGTTTGTGTTTTGGTTTCTTCTGGTACCACACTGGCTTGCAGGCCCTTCAAGTCCTCTAATGCACACACACACAAACAGAAGTAAACACACTTACACTTTACCCATCCTTTTGTTCTTTTCAGACTGTCACTTGTGCTAATGCTACAGCCTCAGTAGACCGTCAACATGACAGTCCATCCTCTCCAAGTCTCCCCGCTTACACCAGGGACACTCCACAGAAAATTAGCTAACAGCTTCAGTGTGTAGAGCTCTCACGTCTCAGGTCTGACTGAGGAAGTTAATCTCCAGACAAACAATACAACATAAAGTAGCTTTGGTGAATAAGTTGAGGTGCTGTTTAGGAACCAAACTTGGGGATGCATCCGATGTCAGATTTCCTCATTTAAAAACATCAGATAGTCATTATGAGGCTGGTTCTGACTGACATACTGAAGTATACCGAAATACTTAACTGTCATTTTCACACTGCCCCAAAAGGGCACCAAAATGGCTCACCCAAAAATAAAGATCATTCTTATCAGGCATAATTTAATCACTCTTGTAAACCTGTATGGCTTGCGTGCGCCAAGGAAATGTTTTTTTTGAGGTACTGACAAGTTCACATTTACTTTAATTATGTGAAAAAATGCAATGAAAATGAATCGTGACTGGACTGGTCAGTAACTAATATGCATTTTGTGTTCCACTGAAGACAGAAGGCCACACAGATGAAAGTGAATAAATTATGACAGAATTTACACTTGTTTTGTTTTTGAATGAAGTATTTCTTTCCCTTCTGTTGGAAGTGGGTGTTTGTTGAAGCACGGTAAACTAGCTTTTCTCTAACCGGGCAGCTCCTAGCCAGAATAAGCTACAATGTGCACCAGACTTTATGCCTATAATCAAAAGTCTGGCTACTCGAGACTAGTAAGAGCTCTCAGTCTCGATGCATTCTATTCAACAGAAAAACGTGTTGATTAAATCTCTATCGACTTCCTTTGCATGTAATTTCCAGCCCCGCTGTCCCCTTGCGGCTCAGGAAGAGTGAGTGTTAGTCTTCCGTGCCAAGAGGTGAGCGAGAAATGTAGCTCCATTATTCTCCTGCTGAATCACTGCAGGGCTAAACATTGTGAATCAGCTCGTACGCCCATCGTCTGTCTTCAGCCCCAGTCCACCTACTGAAAAGCTGCTTTAACACAATGTGCTGATTGTACTGCTAGCTTGACAGGTGGATGGTTCAGTATTGATTTCCAGGCTTAATTATCGAATAGCATAACCACCGAAAACGAACACACACCTTCTAGCTCGCATATTAGCCGTCCACCAGACGAGACGAGCGAGCGAATCTGCGGTTTTTAATGAGCACAGCAGGGGAGAGAAGCATGATATTTATTAGCAGATTCAATGTGATTGAAGAGCTTTTTCTTCCTGAGAGAGCACGTTGCATAAAGGTGGTGAAAGACAGGAAGGGCTCAGGTTAATGGTGATTGTTTGGTTATCTCAGCTCCCCGGTGAAATGATTATTTTAGAGTCAAGGATCTGTCTGCACACAGGTCACACTACAGGACTGGGCTGATTGTCTGGGAGACAAGCTCTGGGTGGAATTAAAGATCAGGCAATTATCTCACACAAAAAAGAATGCGGAAAGACCTAGATACATTAATTAATATGAAATGTATTACTGTTTGAGTGTGTTACTGTTAAAATCTTTATCAAAATAATGTGCATAGGAAAAACATTGTGTCGCTTTTCTATGCAGACCTCACTATTAAATTTTGCTTATAGTTAGGGTTAGAGGTGTGAGCAAACTGAAATTGCTCTAAACTCTAAAATAGTATTAAACTATGGAATTTAACCTAATCCACACCGTTTATGAATGATGCATCAAATCGTGTAGTTTATTAAATAGAGGTGTGTTTTTACTGGCTTGCAATAGACTCTACTTACCCAGAACACACTAGCAATCACCTAGCAATTCCCTGGCAACCACACAGAACTCCTTAGCAACCTCTTAACAACGTTCTTGAAACCATAACGGAATATTATAGAAACCACATAGCAGAGCTATGCAACATGCTAGCACGGTTCATTAATTTTGCACAGGCTAGCAACGCTCATATTTTGTTGTTCACATTCAGTATGCAGGGTGCTGTTTTGCCCTGGTTGCATCTCTACAAGGACGGAATATCTACAACTCACAGGTATTGTTTTCTCAGTGCATGTAACAGGAAGTCAAAGAGAAGAATTTGTTCCATTAGCATACTAATTGTTTTCAGGTCTTCTCATTTTTGTCACATCGCTTTAACTAAAGCGCTTATGTCTGCCTGGAGGCATGAGCTTAATGAAATTGGCCCCGGGGTCTTATTCGAAAAAAGATGAACTCATTACTCTGTGCAAAGACTCTGTGTTTTCAAGAGGTTTTAGGAGTCACGACTCATGATGTTTGCAAAGCACACACACACCTTTACACACTCGCAGAGACAAAAGGTTTTGCTTCATATCGAGAACAGTTTAAGGGTTATGGGGAGCAGGTATGTTTTTTTATGTAGTGTGGACAGAAAGCAGTTCTTTTATTTATCTGTTTTGCCAGTGAATGATTTTTTGAATAGACTCTTGGCCTGTTAACTAGCTCATAAGAAACACTTCTTTTTTGTATAAAAGCTGAGGTGAGATTTTTTTGCTACTGTGGGCACCAAATGAAATAGGAAAATTAATCAATGTTGCCAAACACCTAGAGTCCCTTCCTCCCCATCTGCCACACTAACAGGTAGTCCTGCTGTCACGCCATTGGTTGAGCCAGAAGTTGACATGGATGTTTAAAAGTGCCGCAGAGCCACAGTTTTCATACTCTCTGCTAATACATTACATGCACTGTAGTCGTCTGCACTTTGAACTGGGACAAGAGGAAGAAATTTGGCATTTTAATAAATACACACTTCACCTTGAACTGTCGATGCACCTGTGTGTTACCTGTGAATACAGAATTTAGAGATGTTTTTATCTCAAAAATGATTAGAGACCTTGTGGTGCTCTGCCACCCTAAAATTGCAGAGCTAGACTGATTATTAAAGCATAGACAATTTTCTCCTGATAAGAAAAAAATATTCTATCATAAAAATGTATTTCAGGGAAATTGATTCACAGAATATGAATCGTGGGATTAGTTATTTAAATACACTCAACATCTGTTGGCTGGGACAAATTTGTGGGAAGAGGGCTCACTTTTAGAGGTTTACAGAGCTGACTGCAGAGAAAGTCATTTGTGTTGGACATCTGTTTCTCTTTTTTGTTGTTTCCTTGTTTCACAAAGCTTTACAAATTATAGAACCTGATACTTCATTCAAATGCCTACTGTATTGTATGTTTTAGAATAGAGTAAAGCATGACTATTGGAGCACATCCATTCCGGACATTTTGATAAGGCCTCTGGGCAGCTTGCTACTCGATTAGGAAAAAAATGTGTTGTTATTATATTTCAATCACACAATACATTGTAAAAAAACTGCATGTATCCACTTACCAAGGTGAAGCCAAAGAAAAGCAACAACAACAACATTATAGATTGATCATGAAAATGATCATGCAAAAAAATCAGTTAATTTTTATTTAAAAATGCAATTAAGGACATCCCTGCCAACAGTCACCATATTGAGCATTGTGAGAGGTGGAGAAGGTGTAGTGTTTTTATCAAGGCAAAAGGATCACCTCTTGTGATCCTTCTTTAGCTATCTCTATCTTTGTATGTCTTCCTCACACATATGCTGGTGAAGGTCATTCATAACCAAAGCAAACAGAGTGATGTGAATACTAAACTGTCTCCTAAATTGCAGATTAAGGAGAAGGGGGATTATAAAAAAGAAATATCTTGGCGTTCAACCCTCACAGACTGTTTGAAATTCATCCTTCTTCCCTGCTATGCCAGACAACAAAGGACAGATTCCAAAACAGTTTTTAAAGTAATAGACCCAAATGAAAGTTTCTTAAAGGGGTAGCACCCCCAAAAAAAGATGTCATTGTTTATCAGACTTGTTTCAAATCCATATGACTTTCTTTCATGGAAGGCTAAAGATGTCAGACCTAGGAATGTTCCGCTGATAAAGCATTCCACTAACATCACTGTACTGTACTAAAATGGCATGAGGGTGAGTAAATGACAGAATTAACTTTGTGTGTGAACTGTACCTTAATGCTGGTGAAATGGTCTGCTTGGGTCAAATCAATGATGTAAAAAGTTTTGGTAATATGTTGAACTTGGCCCTATGATTAAAGGTATGTTTGCTTCTTTCCTATAAAGTCTCACCTGTCTCACTATATTTGTTAAGATTTTCTTAGAGTGTGGATCCCAGCATTGACATTTTATAGACAAATGATGCTTATTATTGTGTTCTACCATCCTAAAGTCTCTCCTCTTTTAAAACCCATGAATGCAGTCAGATCCAGGCAGTTGCTTGGTAACAGATGTGCCTGACTGAAATGTTTTTAATAATCAGACCCACGCTTGTCTCTGACCTTGTTTGTGTGTGTGTGCGCGTGCGTGACCTTAACCTGGTATCTGTAATGAGTGTAAGTAGCTCTAACAGGGTTATGCTGCACAGAAAGCGCTAAACAGCAGTGAAATTGTGAAGTAGTAATGCTGACAGGGTTTTGGACCTCCAGGACCTGACTGAGAGCATGTGCGTGCATTGTTTCTGCTTAGCTCATTATATGGCAGCATATGCACACTGTTTTAAAATAAAAAAACCTTTAGAAATATGCCAAAGATTAGAGCTAGCTTTTTCAGAGTAAGGGCCACTATTTCATTCGCTATAATGGGAGTAGAACATAACTTTAAATTCAGTATTACAATGTTGCCCAGACAGAGAGAGACAGAATATTTTTCATAGTTTCTGATATGTGTGATTTTAAATGATTATGCTGACTATGCAATTAAACTGTCTTACTGGTAAAGAATGGAATACTGGTGAAAAAAAGGAATTATAAGTCTGCTGAGATCTTAATCTCTTTCTGTCCTTAACTTTCTGTAATATCTTACACCAAAGCTCTTATTGGCTTCGTTCTCTGCTTCTGTGCACACCAATTTGCTCTCGTGATCCCTGATTTGTGTTGGAGTGTTAAAGTCCCGTCCACCATCTCCCATGATGCACCTGAAAACCCGTTAACAGAGGAACAATTTATGACCCCCAAAAAAGCACAATGCCCTTAAACCTTTTCTCCAGCGAAAGTAGCTGTGTTTAACAATGAGTCATTGGTAATTTAAATAGACTGTATGTGTTCCCTGCAGTTTAGATGATTGTGGAGGATGAACTGGTGCAATGGTGATTTAACTCAGTTTTAGTGCAGTTTAAAGTGACTCCAAGAATAACTGGTCAAGAGAGAGCTACCAATTCTCTTTAAGACGTATCATTTGCACAAGATAGCATTGCAGCACCATGGAGAGCTCCATCTGCATACAAGTGTCTGCATCTTAAAGTGGCTTTCCTCATTTTCTTTTTTAAAGCTGACAGGGCACAATAACTTCACTGCAATTAACACCTCAAATTACCCACCACAGGCAGAAGACTCAGAGAGAGAGAGAGAGAGAGAGAGAGAGAGAGAGAGAGAGAGAGGTGGTTAGAAAAAGAAGAGAGCACTGGGAGAACTGGGGGGAGAGCAATGGAGGTTGCGTTTCAGCAGAATCCATTACACAATAAAGCCTCCAGAGAAATTGATTTGCTATTAGAGGGTAAATGCATATGGCAGGCAGTGGAAGATTTCCTGGAAGGGGCAGGATCTGAGCCCTCTTCCTGTGCTTCTTTTAAAAAGTCCTTGATGGAACTGCCATCCACAAAATTGTGCCTAATTTGATGCTGATATTTCAGCATGCAGCGAATAAGAGTACACCTTCTATACATTTATTTCTGATGGATCAAAAGCAATTTAAGAAAAAGTGTCTCATTTCAAGCCTCTTAGATTCATGCTGTCCACCTGTTTTCCAGTAGAGGTTGGAGAGGGAGGCAGAAGGCTCTAACAAAATTTGCTTGCTAGTGCATTGAACTTATGGAGCAAAGCACCAAGCTATAGCGCTTTGGTGCTGTGTTGTGTGTAGGGCAAGCATTGCAGCTGGTATTAATATTGTTACAAGTTTTACCAGAAAGCTCTTACAGAGCCTTAAGCCTTTGGTTGAAGCTCTGGTCTGATCAGTTTCTGCTCTTTTTAACAAGTTTTATATGTTTTTTATATCCTTACTAAATACACTATTAAAAATAAAGGTTCTTAAAAGGTTCTTTACAGTGATGCAACAGAAGAACCATTAGAAGTAACCTAGAAGACCTATAGAAGAACCTTTCAGTCAAAGGTTCTTAAAGCATTCTTTCTGACCTTTTAATGGTCTAAATAACACCTTTTACATTACAAAGAACCTTTGCTGAAACAGAAAGCTTTATGGAACCACCTTACAAAACAAGTTCTTGTTTGAACATTGTGAAGCAAAAGTGTGAGACACTTTCTTTCTTTACCAATTAAGGTTATTCAGAAGGTCAGTAAGGAAGTATCAGGCCATGCACCAAAGCCAGTGTTTTTGGCCCTTTCAAATGAGATCCTTGTATTTGGCTTCACATGCTGAATGGTTATTCTGTGTTAAATGCATATGGAGACTGCGTTATAGGCACAACAGTAGGGGGTAAAGGACCCTACTGGAGCTTAGGCTACAGATCACTGTGATGTCGACCTTTGACTTTTGCCTGAGATTTTGACTTTTGCCTGGGTAGTGTATCGCAGAATCCCCTCCACCCCCCATCCTACATTACAGTGCCAGGCATAACCCTCATGCATACCAACACATCCCACCTATGACATGCATACTGCTCTCCAGGAGAGATTGTTAGAGCATTCCACTGTATTATGCACAGGTGCATTATGGGAAATGTGCTGTCATGGTTTGGAATTTAGACTGATGACGGGCTAAATGCAGTGTGTGTTTATTCATAATTGCAGATGGAAATGTCATTTCACGTCATAGACATTTTTCACAATTCCATGTTCACAGAGCAAGAAGGCTTGAGTAGCAGGGTAAAGAAACTTACGCTTTATCATTCATCAACAGCAGCGACCATAGGGTAGAATTATTGATGTTTTTTAATGTACAATTCATCACTGACAAGTTCATCTAAACAGCCCTACATCACTTTCCAGGGATGATGAGACACAGTAAATGGGTTTGATGTGATTGGATGAAAGCAGCATTTAATGGTTTCAAGGGAGGGTAGGTACCACTGTAAACAGCAATTCACAAAGCCTGTCTAATATTTACAGGAAATTGCCAAATAAAGACTATGCATTAGATAGAATATGATAGGGACACGCATCACAAAAAGGCATATATTTATGAATAAAGATTCATTATAAAGATTATACATTGTAAGTAATGATAAGTTTAGTTACTTGAATTGTGTGTTTCCATATGGATCATCATCTTTTCAACATTTACATTAAACGTGAAACATACAATACGATAGTCAAGCTAAAACAGCCTGTTTACAATATTAAAGTTAATTGTCAAGCTCAACTTACTGTAATGTACTTCAGTTTATTAAAAGTAGCAGTAGTCCAATGACAAGAATGCAGAAGGACGTTTGTTTGCCCAGCTATCAGTGAGCTGTGATGACAGAGAGCACGGGTCACGCTTATTCTAGTTTGTGTTTGATTGGTTCACTGGCTTTTGCTGGTGTTTGAAACTGCTCTCTATGACATAACTGTACATGTTGGTGATACAGAGCAAAGGTCATGCAGTCAAGGTCATGCAGTGGGTCAGTAATTGTAATGGGATCAATAGCATTGTATGACTGTGTGAATGTGTGATCATTTGAATCTGGTGACACACTGTGTAGCACTATGATACTGATTGGATTGTGTGTGTTCAGCTCTGCAATGCTCACGTTTGGTGTTGTTTTTTAATCTCATCGCTACAACCTGTCAAGTATACACAAGTTTAATCCATCTGCCAAAAGTAATAAATGCGGCATTTGCATGTTAAAGCCCAGAAATCAATCTTTCTCTTTCTTTCATTCCCTCTTTCTTTCTTTGTTTCTTTCTCGGCTTAGTGCAGCTCTCATTTTAGTGCAGACTTTGCCATGTTACGGTGTACAGACACATTTTCTGCTTCTGTCTCCTGATGTCTGCTAGCTATCACCTTCAGATGATATGTGATTGATATTAGCATTTCGGTCATGAGTGACATCAGAGGGAGAAATGGTTTTACCCTTTCAGATAGGGAAAAACTATTTTCTGAAGGAATGGCTTGAATCTTAATATGTTTGTGTGTGTCTAAGCTAAGTGCTTAGAATGTATATTCAGGATGTAGGCATGCATTCAAGCATGAGTCTTTGTATACATATGTGTGTATATTTGTGTTTGCGTAACCCTTTTATTCTGGCAGGGAGAGTGTTATTCAATGCATTAAATCCCTTTTAATGCACAGCATCTGACAGAATTACCCATAATCCCATGGGTTCTGCTTGGCTCTGTTGATGGTAGAGTTTGATTCCTTTGACTGGCTGAGAAAGTCAACAATGGCGTACTGCTAGTTTCTTTACACACCTCCCCTTTGGGGTAGACATCTTATTTAGAGAATGCGATGCCCCCCCAGTCCATTCATTTCCTAGACAGAAGCGAGCAGCACCAGGAAATTTCCCTACACACACAGAGCTCCCCAGTGTGTAAAAATCAATAGCCACACATAATGCATGCAGTGTGAAGAAACATGCTACTGTAGCCCATCTATTACAGCAGCACCGCAGGATAATCAAAGGCAGACCTGATAATGAAGGATCTCTGCTAAGGCAAGCATATTTTATACCTGATAACAGTTTCAAGAAATGAAAACTAATCTCTAGCATCAGCTGAATAAAAATTAAGCTCCAGTGGGCTGTTGTTTATGTTTCAAAGTTGCCGTGATTTGTGTAAAGCACGATCCAGCTCTGATTCTACGTGTGCCATGTTCTACACATGCTGTAGAGTTTGAACTATATCCCAGAAAAGTCCTTTCTTTTGAAGGTTACTGATGTTGTATAGATTAGTTGGATCTTTCTAGACGAAAGTACAGTAGTTATGTAACCAGGAAAAGGTTGACTCATTTACCAAAGTAAAGTTGTTTATTGATTTACCGGGAAAGAGATTTATTGCCCCAAATTTAGTTTATTTTTGGTTACTTTTTCTAGTTAAACACCGCAGTGTATTCTGTAGCTATAGAGAAATACAGTGTTATTGGATGGAATATTTCTGCTACCCATTTTGGTAATACTGAGGATATTGAGTTGAGCCCAACCTTCAACTAAACAAACCCATTTGATTAATCTCCTCATGTGAGAAGAGAATTTCGCAATTTTCAGCTACACTTTCTATAAATATTTACCTGAAGTATAAGTAGATATGTGAACCTAAGGCTATACATGTCGCTTTGTTAACGTTCTCATGTATTCATTATGTTACATAATAATAAATAAAATGGAAAATGCATTAATATCTGAAATGAAGAAAAAACTATTTTCCCTTCATACGCTTCTGAAATTGTGTACCATGGGTTATTAACTCAGCCTGGCCTGGAACATTTATTCCTGGCATGATTCAATGACCAGCTCTTTTGTGCACCTTATTACGCTATTTCATTAGAGCTTTCTGCTATATTTCTCAATGCCTACAGCTTTATTTTTTATTTTTAACCTAAATCTTCTCATTGGCTCCTGTTGTCTTTTCACGTCTGTCTATGCTTTACCTCTTTATATTAAGGCTTTATGATGTTTTAGTACAATAGTATTCAACAGAATAACATTAGTGAGTAATGTTAACAATCAAGGCCTCCCAGACCCATAACACCATCACCCAGGTCCAGTCATAACTCTGGCCTATTGTCTACTTCATACTGCACTTGTGATGTCATTTTGACGTCTTTGCTGGCTGAAAGAGCTCACTGTGTCTCCTCCAATCTCAGTGTTTCTTTTTTTAATGGCATGGAATGACATGATGAGCTCACTGATTCTAGTGTACTGCCACGAAACAGGCTAAACTGTAGATGTGCAACATCCTGTTTCAGTTTCATCACAAAATGTTTTCCTACTGTAATATCAGTCAACACTGTCAGATACAAAAACAATGCCAAATATTTTATTATATTAACATTTCTGTACAGTTTTTATAGTACTTTTTTATAGTATAATATTGAATATTAATAACATTAAATGTTAACTTTAATATTAGCAGTTAATGAATTGAAAATGAACACAAAATAGTAAAAAAAAGTAAAAAAAATAAGAAAGAAAAATACATTTAAAATACCTAAAGCAATGAATATTTATACATTTACTTATTATGTTTACTTTATATTTTAATCTTAAAAGGTGTGAGGTTATGGTCTGAACACAGGTGATATAATGTGTGGCGAGTGAAAATATGTTGTCATAGTTTTGATGAAATAAAAAGGAAATATTTGTGTTTTTCTAGTCGACCATTTCAGATGTTCTCAGATATTTTAAATAATGGCAATGGCAAAAACTGCAGGACATGTTTAGTTTGAAAAGATTCTGATTCATATTATCCTGGATTGATAAGCTGAGTGCAGCTCATCTCAATTTGTACCGTCAGGATTTTGACACACACATCCCTGAATAGTTCTTATATGGACAGAAGGGCCACTGTGAGCCATTCTGGGAACAGTTTGAAGAAGCTCAGGGATTACAGGGTAGAGGGAATGTGCTATGCGAATATGTGACGTGTCAGCAAAGACGCTCAGCGAGGTTAAAATGAAGCTCATTTGAGATGTGTGAAAACGCATGCTGGGGTGTGATGGGGAACGGAAGGAGAAATAATGAAATCTCTCCTGCTGTAAGACGACTCACACACTCACTCTCACACACACCCACTTAGCAGATCAGTATGAAAAATGAGTGTTTGAGAACTACTCAGAGGTATGAGGGCTGACCATTGATCTGGGTGTCAACTGAGTGTTAAAAATAGGGGCTCTTATTATAAACTTGGTAGGTATTTTTATTTAACTAAGCAGGACAAACATGTTGCCAAATTGCTACACGATACAAGTTTTATACTATACTATTTTAATCTGTTTCCATGGTTTCTGTACCGTACAGACACCACAATAAAACATTCTGTGGTGAGTGATGTTGCTAATGCCATAATAAGAAATTCAATAAAAACAACCAGTTCTCAGAGGAAAATTCTGTTGCTCTAAGATTCTAAGTTGTTCAAGAGACAGCATGAAATAAAAATTGACTCTAATTGCTTTGTTAATATTCGTTCCTGGTCTGGTGATGGATGATTCATTGGCACACATTATTCCCCCCAAAAAAAATTGTCTTTATATTCACATTTTGTACCAATCTGAAGCATAACAGTAAAATCTGTTTAATTTTTAAAAATTTCGTTTATGTTTTAACTTTATCCCAGATGTTCCTCGTAAGATGTATAAAAATAGAAACAAACGAGATGACTGTTGTCATTGTATAGTGTTAAAAAGTCAGCTCAGGTATTTTGGTCTTTTGCTGAGAATCATTTGCACTCATATTAAAATCTTTGCACACTTTAGTTTGCAAGTCTGAGATGCAGTTGGAGATGTTTTTGAGATCTCTTCTGAAACTCTTAAAGGAGTCTGAGAAGCAGTGGACTTACATATACAAAAGTCTTCTTTTAGTCTCAAAGACAGACAATTTGAGAAATTAATGAAATTAATCAGCTAATTATGGCTTTGAATGCTACAATTGCATGTATTTTTAGTATAGTTATGCTGTTGGCTATCTCACACCGGTGTGAATTTGACAGTGCTCCAAAGCATTTGAGAGGTGTGAGGGATACAGCCCAGCATCTGTGATGGCACAGTCTGATTGTGTGTTTGGTCCTGGAGGAACCACAGGAGTGGTGGATAATTTAGTCCGCTAGCCTGGGAACAGTATCCGTCTCACAGACAGACGGAAGAGCCCTCAAAACGGGGCAAAATATGACACGTGTATGGCCCCTCACAGCCACAGAGAAGACGGGCCGCGGTGGCCTGGAGTTGTCCTCTGTGTTAGTGTAGACAGAAAACAATTTTGAATCCTGCAGGCAAACACATATATCAGCATTTTTAAAAAACTCAGACACGATACCTCAACTTCCTGTCGGCAATATGTAAATAAACCTGCAGATAAGAGAGGGCGGAGAAATCAGCGAGACCTTATGTGAGATTTACGACTTCTCCAAGCATTCTACGACTGTGTGTGTGTGTGTAGATTATTACTGAGGGGAGAGGAGTGTGAAGAGCATCTCTCTCCCCCGCTCTCTCGCTCGCTCTGACACTACGGCTGGTGACTCCTCTACACTGTTTACTCATAATTCATACGAAGAGATTCCGCTCAGCCACACTATGTTTGCCTCCATTTGGTATGCCAAGAAGCTGGGACGCAGACTGCTTCAGAATGCAAGGAAGGCTAAAATGCAGAAGGTAGGTGTGGAAGATTCTCATTTTCTACACGTAGAGTTTATAGCAAAAATCAGGACCTTGTTTGTACTATTTTTTTTATCCAAATCGATTGATTAAAGGTGGTTTTGTGGCAAAAATGTTGGTTAAAGCATGGGAGGAAAGAAATGTTGTTATAAGATTGGCTGTTCACATTTTTGGTAAAGTTTGTTGATGTTAGAAGTGAGGTTTAGTGAGTCATATATTCGAGTTGCTGCCATGCGAGGTTGAGCCCTTGTGTTTCTCGAATCTAATCTTCCTCGTCTTAAAGTGAAAGTAATAAAAGCACTTTATCTTGTTCTCTGGACTCCAGCGTGCTTTACGAAGCTTTAATAAGGATCTGTATCATTCTTATTAACTGCAGAAGATCCTCTTAACCTCCTGTTATTTTCATGTTTATCGGCTGACGTACCATCTGTGAAGTTTACCAGTGTGCCTCTCTGTCTCGCTCCCTTATGCTCTGACGATTCTCACAAATTCTTGAGATGTTCTGCACTGTAGCCGATCTGTCCTTACCTAGCCTGCCTTCTTGAATTTGAACTAGCTCTGCTTTAGACCAGCTTGTTTTAAATCTTTCTGTTTTAAAGCTTGTTTTAAGTCTTTCTGTATCAGTGTTTATCAGCAGGCAGCCCAGATGGATACTCACCTTTCCTTACTGTTTAAATATGAAATATGAAAAATGTGTGCATCACCAAGTAGTTAGTGTTAACTGGACGTGCAGATGGCAGAACCTTCCCTTTTTTATTTATGGTGGTGATGTTTCTTGAGAGAGTAAGGTGTGTGTGTGTGGGGGGGCTGGTATTAGTATAGGATTCAAAAGCAACAGGTTCTCAAGCCTTAAACCTTACTAGCCCAAAAGTGTTATTAGAAATTAAAAGTCTGCCCAGAACGTCTTAGTCATATTTCACCGCAAACATACCTCAATGCAAAGAAAAGAGTGACTATTTTTTGACTGTTAATTTTTTGCACTGTGACATTATTTTAATGACAAAAATCCTTAAAATCAAAACAAGAATGTCCAATATTTGACATTTTTACAACAATAAGAACATGTTTTGTATTTGTGTGTGTAACATAACTGTGATACAATTAATTTGATTTTAGAATGAAGTATGACCCTGACATAAAGTATTTTGTGAGATTAGCTCTTATTGTTAAATTTGTGTGTTTGTGTGCACACTTTGTTCTTCATATGAACATCCAGCAAACTGCTGCCTAGCAGCCCACAGCCTAATGTTGAGGTGAAGTAATCCATGATCTTCGTCACATTTAAACACATAAACATTGTACACATGTATACACTGAAGCCTCCGAGGTGAAGAAAAAGATTGATTTGGGCTGACAAACAGCAGAAGTCCCAGGGACACATTGCTTAGTCTGGAACGTTTGTCCAAAAAAGCAGAATGTGGGCGACCACAGGCGTACACAGGCCACATCAGGACATACTCACCTGAATACTCACCTAGAATCTATCCAGAAACTTTCTGCATCATTTTTGAGCTCTAAAATGCTAAAAGATGCAACCAAGTTGAATTAAGAAAAGTAAACATCAAGTACAGTAGAATTGTGGAAGCCACATTTCATCCCAAAATGAAAACTCTATTGCAATAAACAGCATTAAAATTGTATGCATTATGATTGTATTTTCAAGAATTAATCACAGTTCTACTTTTTGGTTTTTATTAAATTCTCATTATTGAAATGCTTAAATTCAAGATACAATACATACTACTACAATTTATAAATATGAAACTTTAAATAATAAATCACTGCATTTTCTACAGTATTACAATAATTAAAAATGGGGGGTGGGGTGGTCATGAAAATCTCTTGGTAGTCTTACAATAGGCTTATGTTCCTTAAATTTAAAATATCAATATCATTTTCTTATTTCTCTCTATTGATCTTGGCCTGAAACATGACTTGAATGCTTTAAAAAGTTCCTTGGTTTTGTGAGAATCACCCACTCACATGTCTTTATCTGTTTGTGATGTCCTGTGATCTACTAGGGCTTGTTTTGCTTACTCCACCAAAGGCTCAGTGGCTGTAATGATTTTTCTGTTGGCAGAAGGGTTCATAGCAGACTCACCTGTCAGCCTCTGCTGTCACTGCAGCCTGTGTGCCAAGAGCTCATATCAGACTCCCTGTTTCTAGATTCTTCTGGAACTCTGCTGGACTTACTTTTAGCTTTATCTCATTTGTCCACAGGTCTTGAGAGGAACCTTGTGTGTGATGTTCCTGCAGCTGCTGCTGTCTAACCTGTTCTGCATGAGATGCCCTAATCGATCTAATAATGAAAGCAAACAGATTTGTGGTAATTGAAATCCGTTAATTTGGCAAGTTGTCGTTTGGCGTTAGAGTGTTTTTGAGTTGTTTGAACCTCAGGGTACGTCAGCAGAAGTGAGAGTTTGAATTATGAAGACTGTGTTAGTTAGTAACATGTACCATCTACGCCTGCTCTTTTGGACTTATGAAATCAATTCTGGGTCCAAAATAAACGTGCCAATGGTGTGTTAATTGATTATATTTACCACCCATAAATATTTATTGTCAAATATTTTTGTATGTTCCAATAACAGTGGGGTTATTTATAATCCCTGGTTGATCCAGACAATTTTCTTTACATTAGTGTACTGTAAGGAAGCATCTGCTACGGTAAATGTATATAAATATACCTTTTATTTGCCTAGAAACACCTGTGAACATCTCAGTAGACTTTCTTTTCTCTCCTGCCTTCAGAAGCCCAGTGGACGTTCTGTCACAGTTCATAACACTCATCCTTGTATTAAGGGAACATTGCACACTGTTTTTGTGGCCCCTCAGCAAACCCACTATTAGAGAGGAACCACCGGAGCAATACAATCACATTGAAATGAACTCTTATAATTTGATTAGTGAATAAGGCCCCCTCAGTCCATTTCTGCATATGTGAATAATCTCAGAGCAAAAGTAATTTATTGAAGTGATTTGAAGATCTCTGCTCCTGAGAGTGGCCTGCGTGTTATACCTCAGCCTGCTTTAAAGTACCAACAGGCTCTCAGAAACATGCTTTACGGTTACAGTCCCAAAGTGTGTCTCCTTTCTGGTGATACTACTACAAAACACAGCTGATTTAAGAAGAAGAAATTGTTTGTTAAGCAAAGTAGGTCTTTTCTTTGGTTGTTTTAATTGCCCTTCATATTAAGGATGTGTCTGGGTTGTAACGTGTGGCCAGAATGTGCACTCAGGGACATTAAACTTGAGAAACAGGTGAAGGTAGACCGTCTCTCTCCTGTCTTTGACCCGCCCATCCCAGCAGCTGTTGGACCCCCTTTTCCAAGAAGTTCTGTGGTGATTACAGTATTTAAGGCAGAGGTTCTCAACATTTTTTTGGTCTGTGACCTATGTTTTTGGTTCCAGAATTCTTGCAACTCCCACAGTCGAGGTTATTTTGTCCAGTAAGATGTGTTTTTGAATCAACATCAATCAACTTTTGTTGGACCTGGAACAACATTCATGTCAACATTCAGCCTACCCATAAACTAAAACCTTACACTGAAATCAGAAAGAATAAATGGTTAATAAGAATGGTATACAAGCCCTAAACCCAATCAAAAGCCTAAACCTGACATTGACCCTAAACTTAATCCTGCAATCAAGCATTTACATTTAATCATTTACATTTACAATTTACAGTTAAACATTTAATCCTGTCAGACATTTACATAACTGCTGACAGCTTATGCAACCTGTATTATTTGTGTCAGGAACCTCTATATGTTTTCGTTGTTACAGGGTGTTCCTGTAGCCCAACTGGTAGAGTATTGCGCTAGCAGCACAAAGGTTGTGGGTTCAATTCCCAGGGAACATGTGTACTGATAAATTGTATAATTTAAATGCACTTTGAATAAAAGTGTCTCCCAAATGCATACATGTAAATGCCCATTCAAAATGCCAGTAGCATTTCCATCAATGCCAAGACATAAATATTAAGCAAACCTATGACTGCATTCTTGTCTTAATAGCTTCAATGGTAATGAAGTTTCAGCTCTGCTTCTCTCTGAGTACAGAGTGCTCTCACATACTTCATGCTGCTTTCTGAGCCCTCATAAATAGAATTGAAAGGTTCAGTGTGTTTTGTTTCGTGTGCGACCCAAAATGTTATTAGATTCTCATCTGCATGAAACTCTCCTCATTTGCTTCTCTCATTTGCTTCTGTGAGGTTTTATCACGCGGCGATAACTTTTTAAATTTAGTATTTCGTGCTGAAAGAGTCTGCCGGCCTGATTTATTTAATGCATCTCTGCTGTCTGCATTGTTCTCTGCATTCCTATTGGAATATGTTTATACTCTTTATGGCTATAAAATGAGGCTTCTGCATTAGCAAAATGATGAGCCAATATTTCTTTTTTTAGATTAATGTGACTATTTAGCGATTCAGCAATGTACAGTTTATGTACAGTGGTTTGGAATATGGGTTATCAGGGGCCAAGCCAATGCATTTAAAAGATATTACAGCATGGAGAAAATCCCATAAGGTAATTTTCTATATATTTCTATATGTGATAAACAGTTTTCTTAATAGAGCAGGAGAGGTGAGGTGAGGATATGCTGACATCTGCGGTATATGAATAATGTATAGACTATAGGAGGAGACATAAGGTGGTTATGTTTAGGCTAGGCAGTAATTTAAAGGTGTTTGTGAAGGTGGTTTTCTCAAGCTGAGATTTGTTATATCACACTGTATTATGCAGTGTCACTTGGATTTATAAAGCTGATTTCAACTGGTTGAGTCTTCTAATGTGGTTTGTTTTCTAAAATGTCATTTCTATTGCATATGTTGCAAGAGCTATATAGACTAAGGTTATAAACAGTGTAGCTGGTTTGTGCTATTGTTAGATTCTCCTGTTATCTACCTGCTATCATCTAAAACCAACTGCAAGTGATTTTCACCCAATGTCTTGGAACAACAAACCCAAGAATCAGTTCAAATGTTGCTGATTCAAAATCCAGCCCTACATTATTGATAATCCTGCCAGAATGTAATGGAAAGGCTTGTGCTGTCCAGCTAGTTTGAACAAACTGTGAATTGACTTACCTCAGCCTTTGTTTGACTAGATATGTTCAGTTTTTAAGCTCTGGCTTAAACCAATCCTGGATCTGGGCTGCATCCAAATAGGGCTTGTTTGCAGTTCTTCTGTGGATTAGGCTGCATGTGATTGGTGTTTTGTGGGCCGGTCCTGGTGAAAGGATATAATAGAAGTGGCTTAGTGCCACAGGCTCTGCTGTGAGCAGCGATAAGTTTAATCACAGGAAGTTAAAGATGTCACTTGGTTTTATAGCAGGTGATGGATCAGAGTGTCTTTCATGACACTGTAGGCCTTTACAGAGTTGAAAGTTCAAGTGTTCTGTGGCAAATAATACCCAGCTAGCAATTTTAGGTTGTAAAAACGTTTCCCTAGCGTTTCCATTACATAGCAAAAATGGCTTGTTTTTGAGATCTCAGGTCTGCAATGATTAAATGCAATGCATACTTGCAAGTTTTTTTTAGCTAGAATTGTTTTTGTTCAAATACCTCTATTATGGGTCTAACAGTGTATGTTCATTGTATTGCAGAAGAAACATAGAATGGGTTATTTTTTTAAACTGTTTAGTTGGTGTAGCTAGTAATTCACAGCCCGCATTGTTTCTCTCTCGATCTGTCTTCCTCCACCATTTTAAATAAGTGTGCATTGTTTAAATGGTGTGTGTTCTCCAGAGCTGTGGAGTTATAAGAACTTAATTAGCACTGCCTTAATGAAGATCATGAGAACCTCACAATGGCATTAACCAGAAAGAATGGCCCGATCAGGATTGCACTAGAAATGGCTTCTCGCTCTCTCTCTCGTTCTCTTGGTTTATCTCTCAGAATTGATAAGGCTCTATAGAGATTCACATTCACTCTCTTTCTCACTCTGTTGGGATAATTATGGGCTGTATTTCAGATTTGATAGTCTGCAAAGTTTTAACTATTGTTAAACCGTCAGTCACCTTACAGTCCACACAAATAGTTTTCTTTGTTGACCAGCTGCACATCTTAAAGACATAAACTGGCTTTTTTATCTTTTGAATAACATTTGGGCATCAAAATCCGTGACATTCATTAGAAAAGTACATTTGGATTTCATGTTGATTTTAGTTGTGTCATTTTTAATTTACAGTATAAATTATCATCTGAATCGGACAGCTCAGATTTATTATTCCAAATATGTCAAGCTGAACACTTCATTTAACTCTTAATGAAAGAAACAAATTGTGTGACATTTTCTGATTCAGACTGGGAATTGCCGCACAGGGTGTGAGACGCATCTGACAGGTGAATTGGGCGGCTCTTCGCTCTGAAATCAGACTGTTAATATTAGGATGGCTTTCACTTACACAGACCATTTCCCCCGGGCTTAGGGCTGAATCACGTCCCTGTCCACCAGTGGACAAGCTGTCAGAGACTGACAGCCTGTTCCTGCTGAGAGAATCCTTGAAGAGCCCAGCCGGCAGATGCTCTATCACAGGCCAAAAGAGCCAACACATCTAACAATAATATTTGGTCAAAGTTATGACCCTTAAAAATTACTGTGGTCATTTCATAGTACAGTGATTATATGAGGTATTAAGTTATGACATATACAGCATGATTATTATATTATATTTATGCGGTGCTTGAAGTTATTTCAAAGAAAACAATGGTATCATCATGGTAAATTTCCATGAAGAAACAAGAAATTATCGTTGTATGTGTTCAGATAAAACATACATATAAAAAAAAACTCTGGTACTTTTTGGTACTTTCTTATTCAACTTTTTAATGATTACAATTTTGTGCTGTTTGTGTGACACACACAGGATGTGACTATCTCATTAAGTTTATTGTGTGCTGGTGTTGTGAGGATTACGACCTTTCTCTCCTTGTTTTATTTGTTTGTTTATAAGGTTAATGATGTAAAGTTCTAGTGATCTATTTAGTGGTAAGAAAGATCTCATTAGTTGCTCTGCCGGTTTATAGATCAGAATGAAAGAGGTGTGTATGAGTTTGTGTTTGTTTGTGTGTGTAATAAACCAGACCACCATTACCTGGAAAAGGTCTCTGATTATCATTAACCTGTTCTGTAATCTGTACTGTATATTAATCATGTTATTGGGTCGGTAGCTTAATGTGCAGTGCTATAAGTAAACCATTTGTTGGTTTATTTCCCTAAAAATGCTAACGGTATGCTTGTGTTTCCAAATTTGTTGTATTGGTATGAGCATACGACAAATCCAACCTAACAGCCATTATTTTTCACAAAAATATAATATCTAGTTTTGCGTTAGAACGCATTTTCCAAGATATGTAAATTCCAACATCTTTGATGTTACACATTTGTGTTGTGCGGTACCATGAATAAAATTATGCATCATTTTGCATTGGATTTGAAACTAGCATGGTGTGCTAATACTTGTGATTATAAACTCCACTCCAGATCAGTTTGTCCATTCCAGTGATTCTCCACAACAATTTTAATCAAAAGACTATTATCCCTGATGTTCAAAGATCTTTTGATGGCTTTAGATGTATTCTGAGCAGGTACCTTGATCATTGCACAGCACTCTGAGTTTTGTATTTTGATTAATTACCCCGGAAAATTTGTAATGCACATGGATCATTAATTTATCACCAGGCAACAAAAACATCATCTATTTCTATGAGCTAATATACGTCTGTGCTTAAACAGCATGTGTTCTCTTTGAAACTCTCCCATTGTTTGGCTGTAGTCTCTCATACGCAATAATATTTGTTTTTTGATCTGTTACTTCATCACTTCATCACAGCCCTTTTTGCCTTTTCTCTCGCTGCCCCTTTACCCGGAAACATTACAAGATGTATAATAGATGGATCTCCAGGCAGCAGGTAACAGACCGGGGGAGGCTGAGTTATGTATTTAAAAATGTCATACTGTTGATAAGCTGAGCAGGGGAGATATAAATGTGGGTACAGTGAGAGAGAGAGCGAGAGAGGTTAGGTCTTTGAGATGAACTCTGGCTCACTGATGGAGTGTCTTGTTACAGGTGCAGAGTACTTAAATATTAAAGAATTTCACATTTTCATTTTTATTTAATTTTGAATTGTGGTTTTGAATTTGATTTCAGTTTTAGTTATAATAGTTTGAATACTAACTACTTTTATCTTTCTTTTAGTTTAAATGACAATAGTCTTTTTTCTCTAACAAAACTACACATACTACACACATACTACACTTTCAGAACTGACACTGAAATAATGCTCAAGATAATAATAATGCACCAATATAAAGCCATCAAAGTTTAAATTTAAGATTGTATTTGTCAAATTGACAGCTACACAGCACACTGCACTGGCAGGCAGTGAATGAAGTGTGCTATAAATGTGCCATTGCTGCTGTGTTTAGCAATAAATTGCATCTGGCTTCACTCCTGTTTTTTTATGAATCAGCAGCATCTGAACCGAATCTGTTCATATTATGATTCAGCCTCAAATGGCTCGTGTCCTATAGTTGCTGAATTGCAAAGTTCTTTGAAATATATTTGAGAAAATATAGAGTTTTGTTGGAGGCCATTTGCGTCAACTAAATTACACTCTCATTTCTTTCTCAGTGTTTCGTGGAGGCAGCTGCAGCATTATTTACTGTAACTGCTTTACAGGTCACTGGTTTATTATTGTGCTGTCGTCCAGAGCCCCTCTCTAAGATTTACCAGCACTAAAACATTGTGCACAAAAAGTGACCTTTGGTAATTGTGAATCCCCCTTCATATCCAATATAGCAGAATACACAGGTAGCCAAAAACTCCTCATGGAGGCTAGTTTATATATATATATATATATATATATATATACACATTTTTTGCAAGCTCCCATTTTTTTATTGTTTTTTTTTATAAAATATTTTTTACTCCTACTTTTATGGTCAGGTTTGTGTTAAAGATAATAACAACCCAACTAATATCCCTCATGCTTATTCACCCTGTGGGAGAGGGATACAGTGAGTGTGAGTGTTGTTTTATCTGTAGCTGACCGGGGGCTGGATAATCCCACCCCACACAATGAATATGAGCTGAACAGATTTGACTGTCTCTAAGCTTATTTTTCATTAATACAAAAACCAACACCAGCTTTAACACTAAGAACATGCAAACAGCCGTACCAGCTACACAGACATCAAAAGCATGAAATGAAAATGGTGTATGCTAATTATTATGCTAATATTCATATATTAGCAGAGACAGTACTATGAAAAATTAAATTAATGAATATAAGATGCTTTGCCATATGGTTTTTATGGTCAGGTTTGTGTTAAAGATGATAACAACCCAAGTAATATACCATATATATATATATATATATATATAATATATACATGGCACACATATATCTGTCTCCTAAGTATCTTTTACACTTTATCACTGTATCTTTGCATTTCTTTTAGTGCATTTATGAAAACCAGACCTCATCCCCCGTAATCTAGCAGCCATCAGACCATTTCCTCAGCGAACCTGATTAGCCGTTTGTTGTCATTTGCTGACGTTTAATGCTGCAATCAGAGCAATACCACATTTAGCCTGTCTATTCTTGGATTTCCCATAATTCCTCATTCTCTGATTTGGCACATGGAGCCCAGTACATGGTTAATTGCTGTTTTTGTGGTTGCATGTTTAATTTTCCTTTCACAGTCAACATCCTGTAATGGTGTTTCAGCCAGCTGTGGCATTCTGAGAGTGGTAAAATTTAAATCAGGATTCTGTTTGAGCCCAGTTCAGTTTCGGCTCAAACTTGCATCTGATAACTTTTGCTGTATATGTGTGCGCGAGTGTGAGCTAGTGTGTGTGTTTATGTGTTTGCTGGCTGCATTATTGATTGGCTGTAATCTGGTGGTGGCCAGTCACTGGAGTGATATTCCCTTAGGCTTTAATTATATCCCCATGTGATTTGCATCTCAGCGCTGCCCTTCGCTAATCTCATCTATCTCCCCTCTCCCGTTCCATCACCCCCCTGATTTATTGAGTTTGTGTCGCTCTCTTTGCTCTTTTTCAACCTACCACGTCCTGTTAAGTCTATCTAAGCATCTGTTAGCCTAGCCTAGCATAGTCTACAGGCCAGTACCACGCAGCCAACAGCAGCACCAGAAGTAAGATCCAGCTTTGAAATTCTTCTCACCTACAAGGTCCATATTGGATGGAGATGCTCATCCAAGGATGAAGATACCTAGAGGACTACTTCTCTCTTCCTGAACAGTACAATCATTTGTTGTGGAGTTAATGCCTGTCGGAGCCTAGAGTTCTAAGTGTCCTTTACACATCCAAAGTCCGTGGATTTGGCTTCTGATATTTCACAGAGTTTTGGTTTTCAATGGATTAATTTCTGCATTAGCCAGTAGAACTGAAGTTCCACTGGGGTGTGGATTTATACATTGTGTCTGTGTTGGGGTGACCTTGTTGTGAAATTGTCCATTGATTGGGCGTATTCAAAAGGGTTTAACAGGCTTTCGTGGAAATTGTGAATTGTCCAGGCTTTGCTGGGAAAACTGCCATTCACCATGAGCTACATGCTGGTAAACAACAGTCCCTACGGGGAGAAGTTTCATCGAGGAAGTGCGCCCAACCTCCTCGAACCTCCTAGCATTGAGTCTTTACGACCTCTGCGCAAACGGCTCAGCATGGAGACCTTGAAAAGCAAGACTCCTGACCTGGGACCAATCAAGTGGCCCTCGATTGTCACCATCTGTAAATGGAAGAAAGGTCTAGCAGAGAGGCTGCTAAAGAGACACAGAAGAAGCTTCAGTCAGGTTAGCAACAGCACAGGGCTTTGGGGATTTTCACACACAACAATTAACTTTAGGCTAACACTGGTTAGAACACAGTGCTCAGACATTTTTATGATTGTACAAGCACCTTAAATATTTAAAGCACTGAGGCAATTTATGACTGGTTGTCTGTTGCTAAACAATGTTGTAATTTTCTACCATGGCATTGTTTCATGCTGTATACTGCAGAAGTGTTGCTTAACCTGCTTTAAAATTACAAATGTGAAAATGCACCTTAACCCAGGGTTAAATCTGGTCTTAGTTTGGGGGTTAAAAAGAGGCTTAAAAAAGATGTTTTACAATCCTGTGATAATCCCACAGATTATCTGTGTTTTCTAGTTTACCTGCAGTTTAGTTGCATTTATTCAAGTAGATGACTAGTCAGTCTTTGTCACATGGACCAGCCTGCTTTCCCATAACAGCATTTTACAGACAGAATCCTTTCTGTAAAAAAAACGTCAAAAAAAGCTTTAAAATCAGACCACTTATGAAGAGCAACGTTTTGCAAATTCTCTGCACGTCCATCTTCTCACTTTTGTTAGATAATGCCATTTTAAATTCTTTCTCTCTGGTGGATTTTGCTTGTCTCACAGTTTTTATTGAACCATTGAACTGGTTTCATAATTCTGAAGTTGATTACACAGGCCTGGCTGATGACCAGAACTGCTCAGTGCATTAGCCTTTGAAACATCACTCACAGAAGCAGCCAGCACTTAGAGCCATATTCCAGTGGAAAAGAGACTAATGAAACTAATCAATGTGAGAGCTGTCTTCTAACTTTATAAGGATGCCAGAGGTGGCAAATAGTTTGAGTTGGATGTGCAACCTGGTTTTAAATGCATAAAGCACAGAATGTGTTCAAGGACAGACATGGAGGGGTTTATTCAAGATGTGTTTTACAGAAAATGTTAAAATCTTGTTTATAGAGGTACATCTTGACGACAGGAGGGCATTGAGACCCTGGGGCAATGGGACAAGTCATTGCCTAATGATACAGTCTCTAAGGACCTGAGATTACATACTAATGTACGCTAATGGTGATTATTATACTGTGTTTGCTGTAATACAAACGCCATAAGTAGGGAGGAATCAGGGAGTCTCTTAGTAGTTTCCACAGTGAGCTGTTTCACCAATGAAAGTCTTGGCATCTCTCCTCTAGCTGCAGAGCTCACCTCTGCCCCTCACATTAAATTATAATCACTCCCTTGTTTAACTTCTGCTCTTTCAAATTTCCTCTTGCTCCTCTGCACTTCTCTACAATCTAATTAGCAGAACCCAGGAGAAAGTTTTCTAAACTTTTAACTCTGTAATGCATAATTCAGAGAACTGGTGCGGTTAGTAAATCTGAAGCCAGGTCACCGGTGTCGCCACAAGCGCACCCAGTTTATAAATACGTCCGTTATAAATATGTTTATTTTTAGTGCTGAGAAGAATAGTTTGTGTCCTGCAGTTTTTGTGCTTTTTAAAGAGTTTAGGTTAGCCACATGCTATTGTCAGACTCTTATACACAGCATGGTAGTTTTGTGTGAGTGACCAATAACAGAGTCTCATATTTGGCACTTATGAGGTTCTGTTTCATTTAGAGGTAGCTGCCTATGTAGGGAGCAAGGCAGCTCACTAAGTGTTTGGACAGTGTGAATGCATCTGAGATGTTTTTATTACAAAGTTGTGTAACTGTGGGTGCAGAATGACCGCTCTCAGCAATTAGCATGTGTTAATGTTGACCAATGTGTGTCACTTCAGTTAATAACACTGTTTCAGAGATTAAACGTCACAATAACTGCTGAGCTAAAATGAAGCTTGTTCTGTAAACACCCACTTACTGTAGCTATAGCTCTGTCCTCATTGCCTTTAATGGGCATGGACTGAGTCTGTGTGCTGCTGGCAAATCACTGTACCATCATTTCTCAGCCCTGGAGTTCTCAGACAGACACGCTGTACAGAAGTTTCAGATGGCTGTCCTTTTACATTACTTTGTCAATGAGTAAAGTCATTCACAACTGTGTAAAAGAGTCATTGAGAGCAATGCAGTCACCACAGCTACTAGTTTTATCCATCATGCACTGGCTGGAGAGAAGAAAAGGAACATTTTTGGAAGATGCGCGCAAGAGAAAATTACTGTCTGAATTACCTTTGAAGTGTCAGGATCAATCAAAGGGCCGAGACTGAATTTTGGGGCACACGTGTCCACTCTCACTGTCTAACTACAGGCGCCACATTGTGGTGGCTGATGTGAACTACAGCACCAGCATCTGGCACAATGTATTTACAAGTCTCATGTAAGCTTTGTTATTGCAGGTGTTAATATCTTTGGAGCATGAGTGTAATTGTGGTATATAAACGTTCTATGTAGGATAAATAGTGGCTGAATTTTTCCAGCACAGTGTGAATTTACATAAATACTGTTTGCATTTTATGGAGTACTATAGTACTTGAATAAAATTTATTTTTGATGTTTTATAATAAATAACAAATTGTGGGTACAGAAACAATGGGGACTTCGTCAACATCCAAATTGCTTTTGTTTTTAGTTTTGACTAAATTACTGTACTTGCAAATAGCACTGGTAATGGTACTGGTAACTGGTAACCTTACACATGCTTTAATGGCAAAGGATAGTTCTTGTGTAATGTGTACAACTCTTTTCTCTGGGGAAAAAACATGGTTTGGATTTGTGACTTAAACCCTTTAAAATTGTTACTTTGGTGGTTGCTTTCTACATGTTCTTCCTACCTATGATATCCACTATGTGTCTGTCAAATTGTGTGTTAGTTCTCTCAGTTTATGGATGTCCTCTCTCTGAGGTAAAGGAGAAATAGTCTCTGGAGTGTAATGGTTTTCACTGAAGCAATAAATGACCTGTCACACACTGACAGAAGCATTCAAGCGCTTAACCTCTGGACTGCAGTCTGGCTTCAGGTGTCAGGGACAGTGAGGGGAGACTGGGAATCTTCCAGCGTTCTTGTGTCTTTATAAGTGTGTGTTTGTCAGAATGGTGTACCATTCAGAAATAATGAGAATGTTTTAGAGTATTAATTACAATCTTCTTTCAAAAGTTTAAATTCATAAGCTAGTGAAGTGTCTTGTAGTGTCTTCAGATGCAGTTTAAACAGCAAGACAAAAATGAATCCTTGATCACTGAGAGCAGAAGAAAAGGACAGGAGATTTAGTCTCTATGAGAGAGCTTTTACTTTAGGACATGTGGTAGCCTGAGTACGTTTTCTATTAGGAATCACATGACAGTGGAAGTTTTAATTAGAATCATGATTCCAAACACTGTCAGCCCCTGTATTGTGAATTATACAGCCAAATATTCCATCATTTATCTCTGACTGCTAGAACTTCTCCAGTCTGTGCTCTAGCTTCTGCTCTGACAGATACATGGTCAAACAACTGTTGCCGTGTGCAAGAATATAAAATAGACTTACCTGCCAGTTTGCTGGTAACTTTATAAGGAACAGAAAACGTGATTTAATTTAAATGGCAGAAATGGTGTGAACCAACCAAAAATTTGGACACACTTACACATTTTTAAATATTATTATTTTTCAACATTTAGTCATTAAAACTATGAAGTAGCACAAATGAAGGTATGAAAATTACAGTAAAAAACATCTTACATGTATTTCAAACAGTATTTGAGGACTTCATGTGTATGCTGGGCACTTGTTGGCTGCTTTTTGCTATCCGGTCTAACTCCCCACTTCATTTTCCTTTTAAATTAAGTTTTACATGGGCACAATTTATCTTTGTCTACAAAACTCATTTCAAGCGTTTATGCTGAAGAATGTAGATTTAAAAGGTTTTAAAGTTTTCTGTTAAGATAATGTTAATAACAAACACAATTTAACTGTCTGACCGTGGACAGACAATTTTTGATAATTCATTATCATACCACATTGTATTCATTTGCTTTTATTATTAAGACATTCAGTGTGTAACCGTAGAGCTTTTGTCTGTAGTGAGAATGTAGAGTGTGCTGTGGTGTTAGTTTTGTATGACATCATTGCCAATGTGTGCATCAGTATAACATCCACACAGGTGCCATGTTCTCTCACCCTGTGAGTATAGCTGCTTGAGTGGGAGCAGCAGTGGGTGTGTGTGTCCGGGCTGACCACCTGTCACTGGATGGTCTCTCTAATGAAGAGTGGAAAACATTTATTTGACAGCATCTTATGACATTTTCAGTTTATCTCGGTGACGTGGTATCACAGCTTGCTAGTCGATGACTAGCATTTGGTTTTGACACATGGCATACTACACACACACAACATCTTGAGGCTGTCATATCTTCAGGCACTGCCAGTGATAAGTGATGTTTGTCATTATGTTAGAAGTGTGATTGAAGAGGTACAACACCTTCATTTTGAAATTGAAAATTGGCAGACCCTGTAACACTGTTCTTTACAGAGACTTAAACATAATGCTGACACCTTGGCAACTTTGACAGATTGGTTTGGCTAGTGCCCACATATTTCATTGGTAAATGTCATGTAGTATTTCATAATACATTAATCCTTTATACACAACTGTAGTATGACAACAATACATTAGTACAGTAAGTATAATAAGTGTTTTCCTCGAAAGTGTTTAGCTTGGAAGTACAGCTAAGCATTTAGGATAAACATGAACAGATAAGAAACATTTAAGATAAACATACAGATTCATCCCAAACGTACACTATTAGCTGCAGATGAAGTTGACGAATTGTTCAAGCTAACCATGTTTTAAAACCACCACAAAGCTGCAGTGTTTGCATTTTGCAAAGCTTCTGTGAGATACAAAATGTCACAAGAATTTAATTGGAATGTGGGCAGAGAGAAACTGGCATTGTTGTAGTTTATGATAAATTGAACGTCTCATTGGTGTTAATTGTGCAAAAGCTGTATGATTAACTGCTATTGAGACTCTTGCCTACACAACCACGCACAAACCCACACACCACCAATGCCACAACTGATCAAATCATTACAACTCACAGCCTTAACGTGTTATTCATTTTTATCCAGGCTCACCCTTGCTGTATGAGTAAGAATTACAAACCTGAGATGAGCAACCACAAGACACAATATTGAAACTATTGAAACAATATTAAACTCTTGGGTAATATTTCTGTAAAGCTAGATTTGCTGTTTGGCATCTCTGGTACAAGTCAGTGTGAATTCCCATTTAATCCTCATTTAAAAAGCGCCATCATTTTTGCAGCACTGCACTGTGGGAATGTTACCAGTAGGTGGGGCTAATGGACGTTAGTTGAGCCGGCTGTCAGAATGGCATTCTGGGACTGATTCTGATGTAGCTGCATGGTTTAACTTAAGCAGTTAAGCATCAGTTGTTGAGCATAAAGCCTCTTGTTTTGATTAAATGTGACTAGGTTGGTTATAAATAGAAATCTTATTGCATTAATGAGCCTCGGTTATCCACAAGCTACAGGCTATAGTTCTGTGCCTATTACTGAATTATGAAATACGACATTTTCCTCATTTCTTTTTGTCGATTACATTCTCTGAAGGCAAATAAGAGACAATCTGCTGTTTTAATTGCAATTAAAAGGATTTAAAAATCATTTTTGCTTTAATTTGTACTGTTTATATGTCTTTAGGCTATGTGGGGTAGATTTAGGTTATATCTGGGGTAACTGATCATTTTGTATTCTTGTTTGAGTTTCCTGCAAGAGATTATTTGAATGATTTGATCATGTTGAGAAAATGCAGCTGTCATTTAGACATCCGTCCCACTGATTGGGGGTATAAAGCAGAGCACTCAGTGCCCAGCTGTCAACGGTTTGATTGCTTCTGCCTTGAGCAGAGGATGCTGTAAACTTACCCAGCCAGTTTAATCATCAGTTGACAAAGAGATTTCTCACACACACAAACAGTCTCTCTCTCTCCACTCTTATCCCTACTGTTGTCTCTCTCTCTCTCTCTCTCTCTCTCTCTCTCTCTCTCTCTCTCTGTCACTGTTGCTGCTGTCACCTAACTTAACATAAAACATGCCTAGTGTCTACAAGTAGCCAGCTTTCTCCCTCTCTTGCCCCTCTCTCTCTCTGTGACGCACACACACACACTCACTGTCGAGAGCACACTGCTCAGATACCGCCCAGAGGAGCGCTGCTCACCACAGCTGCGTCCTCCTCTTCTGCTCCCTGCACCCTGCACTAAGCAGAGACAGGAAGGTAAGAGAGGAAGAGGAGCACATCTCCGGGATGACAGCTTACCTGAGCAAGCAGCAAAGCTGCTGCACAGAGATGGACGGGCGTGCGGGAGACCGCGGAGGGGATCAGATGCCTTGTGCCTGCAGTTGGCAGCATGAACCTCAGCACGGATACAGCTACCACCCGTCACCCTCGCCCTCCCCTTCAACATCCACCCTGCCCCGCCAGCGAGCTAAACTCACAGCCTCACGCTCCGAAAGCTCCTGGAGAAGTCCCAGCCGCGGTATGTCGCGCGCAAAGGGGGGGAGCTGCGACCTTTGGGCGGAGTGCAGCTGCCATCCGAACAGCTGGCATGAGCCGTACCAGGTAACCGTTGCCATCTGGATTAAGTACAAGTGAGGTGATGAGAACAGGAGCATTATGGGTAGTCAGCTATAGAGGCCAGTGAAAAGTGATAAAGTGGAGCAGAAAGGGTGGATGAAGTTTCAACACAGCTGCATGTAAGACCTGAATGGCAATGCTTTCTCTGAGTGTGTGTTCTGTAAGCACACACTCACCCTGTCTCGCTGAGGTGCTGAATTCTGATAAAACATGTGGAGACTGTGCTTGAAATGGGAGCTGAACTGAGCATGCTCTGAATTTAAATGCAGGTGGTTGTTTAATATCCAGTATCTGGTGATCTGTGTCATGGTTTTTGTGGAGTGGCTATATCTATGTTGTTTTTACTATAAAGGGAAGGCGGGAGGATGTGTAATTGTAAAGGAAGATTGTGTAATCTTAGTTCTGTCATAATTTACTTGTGTTGTTTCAACCTACTTGTCTTTATTTATTCTGTAGATCACTAAATAAGTTATTTATAACTAAATTACCAAGCTGCTCTTTTATCATACATTAAAGGGAATGTTGGCTGCAGCTCTAATATAATAAAATAAAAGCTCTAATAAAAAGGTTATAATATGGCTTCAGAAAGCGTGCTGATGTTTTTGCCCTTATGGAGCTTGACAGCCCATATAGTTTGTTTTTATTGTATGCTATAGATGGCTTCTCAGATATTCTGCTAAACTTCTTGTTTGGTGTTCCATATAAAAAGAGAAAGTGACATGTAAGTGATCATTTTAGGGTGTCTGTCCCTTTAAATGCATTCTTCCCCAATAAGTTCATGCTATTACAGCAGTCCTCAATCTGTCATTGTATTCTTCTTCTGTGTTGTGTGCTGATAACTTTGAACACCATGAGCTGATAGACGCAAGATGGCATTTAGAGTGCAAAGACGACAACAGTGATGATAACATGAACTGTGTGCATGAGAAAGAGGGATTTCAAAAGGCAGCAAAAGACACTAAATCAGGCCAATGCATCACACCCCATCAAATGGACTAACACAGCGGGATGGTGCTCCTTGCAAACCTTTTGTATGTGCGCATTCTTATTGCTGTAGCATATCTCTGCAGGTTTTATTTAAACTCCAGGATTATCCAGGTTAAGCAGAAATTGAGCCCTTTGTGTTAGTCTTGACTTAAAGCATTCAGGGCATGTGACAGTTAATTTGTGTCTTATAGACAGTGGAGGATCTTTTCATCTCTGTGTGACACATACTCTGTCAATTTGTTTTGATCTGAACTGTAAGTCAGGTTCCCCATGCCGAGTTCTATTTTTCTGGCAAGCAAAGTTGCTACCTAAGTCGGTCCTCTATGATGTTCCAACACAGTTAGGATGCAGCCTTAAAATGCGGCTTTCTAGGTAAGGCAGCTCTTTAGCTTTCAGAACAACTTATATCTCTCCACGATTAATCCCAGTTTCAGTTTTTGTATATTTTTGACACCTACTAAAACACAGTCACTCATATATTTACATATATATTTACAATACTGTATAAATTGTATACGGTATATATACAAAAGTATACATGGAGTTAACAGGGTTGTTTTTACTGGCCCTCTGCAGTCTGGTGCAGGTTCTTGTGTTGTTGTCTCTGTAGTTTTGAACTCTTTTAAGGCTGTTGTTGTGGACGTTTTCTCCTTGTGCATTATTGACGGTGGTTTGGTCGCTCTATGTATAGTTTGTGTGGCCTGAATTATTGAGAACTGTAAAGTGGGACAGAGAACACATTCTGAATGCTGTTGAAGGACCTCTGAGCTGCACACAACACATCTGCAGACCACTCATGATTTATTGCTGTCTTATCTGACTGGTGATTGGGTGGGTTTTGCTTAAACCATATCTCACACTATTTCTTGTAGTTTTGTCTTTACTACCATTGTTGATAGAGTGTTTTACAATGAGAACCAGTGTGGTGTCATTCCCATTCAATTTTTTGGCAATCCTTCTTGTTTCAGTGAAGGGGTCATTTTAATCTAGTATTTTAGTCACATTTGTTTCACAGTTAGATTGAAAATTACATCTGGCTCTCTTTAGCATTTGTTGTGGAAGTTCTCACAGTTCAGGTGAATTTCTATCACTCTCACATGGACAACTGTAATTATTTCCCTCTGCTTATTAACACAACATTAACCTCAGTGTTGATGGGGTCCCAGGCTGTGTCACACTGTATTAGTCTTGTTTTAGAGTTGCAATGTACTTCACACATTTTTCTGGAATCTGCAATGTACCATGATAGACTGTTAAACATGTCTCAACAGAGCTGTACTAACTGGGGAACTACTACAGAATCTGACAGGAATTTTCGGGTGAATTCTCGATCTTGCATTGAGCTGCAATACTATAATACACTATGCTAAAGAGATTTAATGTTTGTGGTTTGCACACACAAATGATTTTTTATGGTATAATATTGATTGAGAGCTGAGTCTGCAGTTGATTATGTAATGCCCTCACCTCTGCGCTCGGTCCTGCCATGTGAGCGTCGACTGGCTGTAAGAAGCCACTCGTTCTCTGCATCAGTCCGTTCACAAGCACTAACAGACACATAAAAGAGCGGCCACTTCATCCGATTGTGTCTGTGCAGGCAATTAATGAACAAGAACAACATTGTTGTGTCTGTCAATCAAAGGCTTTTCCTGCCCAGTTCTATCCAATTAATGATCATTCAGCCCAGCCAGGGGTTGAAGTCCCAGATAGCAAAGACAATCTGTTTACATCCTGTATACATGCTGCCTATGTACATTTGCAGGTGTGTTACTTTTTGTGCACTTGTAAAAAGAATGGATTCAAAGTTCATACATTCCTGCAGTCTAGACCTCTTATTATCATTGAACTGAAGAGGCGAGTGTTAGCCCAACAGTCCAGTGCCCCTGCAGCCGATAAGCTCATTAACAATCCGTGATATGCACAAAGATGCCCTCGTTCTTAATGTAGCATGTCACACTCCAGCATGAAGAAACAAATACAGAATATTCTGTAGCACAATTAGTGTCATGAGGACATTTTCCTTTATCTGACAGTAATTATGCATGCGCAGCTCCTCTGGTCTTGATAAGGTCTTGCCATTTATGCTCTGTTTGATGTCAAACTCAGTGATGCGTAAACCCGGTTTAGGTGGAAATAAATAAGACACAATATACCCTAAACTTTTTGTTTATTTTATTTCAGCCATCATTGTCTAATGTTGCAAAGGCTGCATCAAATAACAAACAAGTACCACTGTATTTATGTGATGTTACTGTGAATACAATGCATGTGATTCAGTGGTATGTATATATTAAAGTACCATGGTATTACATTCTTGTTACCACTTGTACCACTAGTGTGCTTCATTTCCAAATATTTGTTTGTTGATGTCTGCATAAAAATTCCTCTATACATCTAACTGTATCATCTATACAGTCATAAACTTGTGTGTGTCTGTGTTATTCAGAAATAAATCTGCATAGAATTTGCATATTGATGAATACAGTTGTTATATTCATATATAATAGCAACTAGGAGGAACATATAACAATTTATCAATAAAGGGTGCATAATTAGAATTGGCCGGTGGCATTACAGAATTCATGCTCAGGGCAGTGTGGTATTCATTATTAGTTAATGAAAACTCATATCTGACTATCTGCTGCAATATACACAAGAGCTGTCTTGACACTTCTGGCTTACGTTTTTGCAATGTCATCCTTGTTGAAAATTGGAGTCATTTTTCTAAGTGTATCTGTCTCAGGAGATGGCCTTTTTATGACTTCTCACATTTTTGGAAATGGCCAATATTGCTCTTTATCATCCAGAGAGATATAAAACCTAGCTTGTGCTCATTTACGTTTGTTCACTTTTTATTTCCAACCATTAAACTGTCAGATTTTGAGATAACACCACAATTATCGTTCATACAATCTCCTTAACGTTTGTCTGCCACGACATGATGGGTCGCATCAGCAGATAATTATACAGCTCCGGGTAGATGCCACATTATTGGTCCTGTCTGTTTGTTTCCTCAACCAAACAAAATACCTTGTGTCAGAGATGTCTGCAGTATGTACTGGAAAACAAACACATATCCTCTATAGATCTGACTGTGTATCTCAAACAACAATGACAATACTGGAGTTTTAAATTAGTACTTTCAGACACTATCCAATACCCCCCCTCTTTCTCTCTCTCTCGCTCTCTTTAAGTCCCAAGTTGCTCTGTGATGAGGCTATAGTTCTCAAGGCGAGAGATGTATTAATGTAATTAGAATCAGTGTGCAGTAAGCAGGGACAGCCTCAAATCTTTGCTGTCGATCGATCTTTCAGTCAGAGCAACTGTGTCTCCTGGGGATTTGTGTAGCATCCCATCTCTGAACGCTTTGTGCCCCTAGATGCACTGAACAGCACATCATTACTACTGTTTTCACACTGGGTTCACAAACACTCCTCCATCTGCCATTGGCTGGATAAGCAACTTGTCTTGCCACTTATCTCTACACAAATATTGGTAAAGCCAGTTTTGTTGTGTCGGGCTGGCTGGTACGCTAAACAATCCAAAAATGTTTTGATAGCATCTCATAGCCGCAGTGATTTACCAGTTTCTGACAGTTATCTCAGCCTCTTATGCTAAGATAGGTGAAAGTATTTTAACAGAGAAAAATCACACACTCAACCTTTAAGTCTAAAGGATAGTGTAGATTTATTGCTGTTTCTTCCTTTAAGGTGTTGTGTACAGATAATGTGTTTGTGTTTGACATTAATGCAAGCAAGAATGGTTAAACAGAGGCTAAATATAATTCTAAAAGAAGGAAACATTCATCAAAGTCTTTGTGTAAGGGTCAACATGCACAGCCCTGACATGTTGAGCTATGGTGCAAATGACGCAGGTTTCCTGGCATCATTCCTCCTCACTCCCTAATAATTTCCCGTCACTACCAGAACTGTACATTAATCACACCTTAGGCCACCTTTTCAAATGGATTTAGTTTGCACTGCTGGTGATGCACACCAGTTTGCAAAACTGCTTTCACACCAACCAGATGAACTAAACCAAGTCAAACAGACTCGAGTGTGCACCAGAACACAAGTGTGAAAGGCCCCTGAAAGGCCTCTTAGGTTTCCATTCTGTCTCATTGACAATTGACATTTAACAATAATATAGTCGCACATACACGCATGGATACAGAAACACAATTTCTCACTTTACAGTTATCAAATATTAATCATTAGAGTAATAGATGACATCTTTCTACCACGTTTAGAGCAATAGTTTGCATTATCCCCAAGAGCTATTACACTGCACAAGGATATTCATCTTCTCAACTGTAGTTCTGTAACTTGTAGCTTGTCCTGATCTGTACAGTGCTTAGCAGTATCAGTGTGTATGTGTGTGTGTTTGTGTGTGTGTGTGTGTGTGTGAATTGCAAATGAGTTATCTAAGTTGTGGGCTTGTTGTCTGACATATAAATGACACCTATATTAGTGTACATATAGATATATAACTGGGATATTTACATGTATTTGCATGTGTATATGGCAGACAAAAATCCAAATTCAAAACCTAGTGAGCAGCCACACTGTCTGTAGACCTCATCACAAAACCTCCACTGATTTGGAAAATTTTACATAGCTTCAGCTTCAAGCATCAAAAAAATAGGAAGACAGAACTGTCATACCAACTTAAATTTTATAGAGTTTAGTACAGTTTGACAATAAACATTTGTTAACTATGATAAACATATGACACACCCACATATTGAGAAAAAGTACATAAGGATACATACCCTTAACTAGTGTATATCTGAACACTTTAAACATTGAACAATACATACATTTGTTTACTATGAATATTTCTCTTGTCTCATCCGCCATATGGACGCAAGCAATTCCCCATTCATGCAGTCCAAACCTTCCTTCCAATCACAATACACCTGTCATACTCCCAAATGATGTCATGCTTTTCTTTGTTTTTAACCATTCATCAGATGTGTGCACCTGTGTGTGTGCACCTGTGTGTGGATGTAAATATGGTTCCATTGCAGTGTGTGGTGGTGTTGACTGTTGTCTCATCATCATGACATCATGGTGAGCTCAGCAGGGCCCATCATGCTCTGCTGTGTCCGTTAATACAAACAAAACGAGCTCATGCATCTCCAGTCCACTCTGATCTTTATCTCTTTTCCTCTCCTCCCTCCATCTCCCTCTTCCTTTCTCTCTTTCCACAGGCAAGTCCTGCTCCAATTATTGTCAACACGGACACTTTGGAATCTGTACCTTACGTGAGTTTTGGTTTTTCATTTATTTATTCTTTGTTTATCATTTGTGTGTGTGTGATTTATATATCAAAATGATGATCATTAGGTGGTAAATGAGTTTGACATCCTTTTTGCTTTTTTTTGTTTTTTTTTCGGGTCAGTTATCAGTCTCTGTACTGCACAAATAAGATCACCCAATTCAATGATTTATGACTTTTCATAAATAAACCAGATAAAGAGGCCAGTGATTAGCTGTGGGTTTAGATTAGCATGAAGGCTTGTCTTTGATGGCCTTGAAATATTAATGTTCTGCCACTGCTGTGGTCTGGATGGGACATCTGAGAGTGATTTGATGATATAGATGAATGGCTTGAAACAGGCAGGTCTTGGATCAAGCAGACAGTGGCCTTTTGGAAGTATAAGCTCTGTTCCAAAATGAAGTGAGCTGCCTACCTAGACAGTAGTTTATGGAACCATATTCCCACATTCCAGAGGGACGTTTTTTTCAAAAGGTAGGTAGAAAAAAATGTGCTTCCTTATAAGATATCTCGTTTTGTCTTAATTTTAAGGTAGCATCTCATATATCCTTGGTGGATATAACAATCCCAGAATGCATTGTGGCGAGATGAGTAAAAAAACAAATCATCCAATATAGTAAATAGATAGGGTTAAGAGAATTTTGACTGTAAATATAAATTATAAATATTATTTTATGTTGTCTGTTATGTATTTTATGATTTTTAGAGTGTCACTTGTAACATGTTAATGTCAGTCTCTAATCAGTTTGAGTTTTCCATGATCTTACAGTATTTTGCATGACATGTGACATTGCTGCCTATGTAGAGCATTTTAAAGCAGACACTTAGATTCCATTTCAGTTAGGGTGCCGCCTTATAAGCTGTCTATGTAGGCAGTGGAAAGCTAGACCGGTTTTGTACCAGAGCTACAGAGAAGGATAAATGTGGGAAAGTAATGAATTGAGCACATGACAGAACAGGTGTTTGAGTGATTGGGTGACGTACTGACTGAAAGAAAGAGTTTAGAGGAAGAGAGCAGTTCAGAATGAGACACTAACACAGAGTGATACACAGTTGACACAAAGCACAGAGAACACACACACACACACAGACACACACACAAACAACACATTAACCTTAAGTGTATTGAGGCAGGTTTTGTCTGCCTCCTGCAAGCTTCCAAATAATCTACTTTCTGTTTTTGCAGTAGTGTAATTTTGGCACTTGTGGAAATCCATAGCCATTTATAAACAGCAGAACATTTTCCTTTTCGTTCTGCAAAAAGAATTCTAAATTAGATCTTTTTATCACCTCAGTGGTTTCTTCTGGACAGCAATGAGATTAAATGGAGAGTACTGTAAAACCTTTGCAACTGAAACAAAGACTCAGATAATCTTGCATGAACCGACTCCTCCAATGAACAAATGTTTTGTGCATGCACTTCCATGGTAATAATTTCATTTGTTTGTCGTTCCACTGCCTCCGTTTTGCTAATTAAATATTAATAGGAAGGCACATCCAGAAGACCGGAGATGTGGGCATTTCCACAACAGCAGATCAGTCGTGACATGCAGCACACATAAAGCTGTTAAAACGACTTAATTGCCTTTTCCCTTTTCTGTTGTTCTGTTTTAATACCACTGTGTGACATACATAAGGATTATAAGCCGCTTTGAGCATCAGACCGTCACGATAACTTCCACAGTTAACCCAATATCTTGATATGTGTATGTACTGTTGGGAAGGAGATTGGAAACAGAACTAGCAGTTTGTAATTTTGGATATGGGAGTCCTGATGTTTAAATGCTGGAGGATTTAAATGATCCTCCAGTTCTGATCGTGTTACCACTGTGGAGATTAAAAAGACCCAACAAGACCCTAGAGAAAAAGAGGAGAGGATACTGCCTAAACATGCCTATTACACACACATTCACCTGACACACTTATCTGGTACACACCTACAGTTTCATGAACACACACACATACCCACTCATCCAGCACAGTGTCATCTGTTTACTTTATTAAAATGAGTCTCGCATGTTTACGCATTCACATATGACATGGGCTTTGTGGCAGTTTATCAAGAAAATGTCATACGTGTAGTTAGTTTAAAGCAAGTTTGACAGACAAAGTTATGAAACTTTGCCATTGTCAATACTGGAGAGTTGCTAGAGCTTGTGAAGATACCCATTTAAGCGGCATACAGGAAAACAATAGTCACAATAATGGCATAATTACTTTGACGTAAATGAGGATAAAGCTGTGAGGTATAGTGCTGTCTGTTCAACATGTTGTGTTGTGTTGTACTGTTGTGTACTTGGACAGCAGAAGTTTAGCCAATGAGACATTGAAACTAAAACAAAAACACAGAATACTCTGGAAAGCATTAAAAAATAGTTGTGACGTTCATTAGAACCTTAAGGCAACATCTTGAATGTACCGCACATCTGTCTTTCTCATAACTTCATTTTCGTTTGTGTCAAATTAAATATTGTTTATAGTACAAGTCTCTTCTGACAAAGATTAATTGCTGTGAAGCCTAAAGCATAGACTGTTGCACAGTTACTCTGTCAGAGATTTATTACGGTTGAATACCCAGCAAGGTAAGGTATTTAAATGAGCAACATCCCTTGTATATTATATTGGCCTACTAGGACAACAGAGTGTATGTTGCCACTCACTTAACAGGACAGGAGTTGTTGTGGACACTGCGCTAGTTGCCTAGTGATTCAGAAGGGACCACTTGCAAATGAATGTCAGCGTTGGGTCCAAGTGCCCTGGAAAACAAACTATTGCATGTCCCTGCTGTAGTAATACTGTTCCAGACAGTTCAGAAAAATCCCAAATGTTCCAGACCAGAACTCCAGATGCAATAGCCTAATGGGTTATAACTTACATTTGCCAATACAGCATATTAACTTTTAAAACACTAGTTTCTTATTGCTGCAGTTGTATGCAATCTGACTCCATGTGAGATTAGGACTTTTGTTGTTTTGTACTATGATTAGGATTGGGTGGGGAGGACCAGTCAGGTAGCAGCCTCTTCAGTTTGTGAATCAATCAGAAGGAGAGGAATCATTACAAAGCTGATTCTCTACCGTTAATAGTTTAGCTGCACAAACATTCTTAGTGATTACAAACTCCTAAAAGGTAGCATATTTGTTGCCAGTTTTGCAGAAGCATTGATGTACTTGATTGATTAGAGATTTAGAAAACTGATACTCTGATACAAATTCTGTGTAGATTAATAAAATTACGAACCGCAGTAATCTTTTCTTTACCAATTTAATATTGACTGTAAGAGACATCAGGTCTAGGATTATAAGACAAGAGAAGCCGTGTGCATTCATTTATTGTTTGTAACAGTTGTTAGTTCATAGTGCTAATTAGTCCACATGGATGTGTATTGAGGAAACCCAAACTTATTATGTCACAGCCTTAAGGATACTTCGTGTTTAATCACCGGTTAAACACGAAGTATAACACACCATCCCAATAGCCAGAAAATCCAGAGGAAACGTTGAGCTTTATTTTAATAAAGAAGGCCTAGTGCCTGCACTGTAGTCAAACAGTCGTCATGGAAACATGACCTGCTCTGCATCGTTTTGTACAAATTGTGTGGCTGCACACGTTCATGTGCATCGTACATTTGCGAGATAAAATGCTTCAACATTAGCAGTGACTCACCAGTTTAATGTGAGCCTTTACACCCCAGATGCTACATCGTGACCTGCCTCCCCGTTCCTCCGCTCCCCTCTGCAGCTGCACTTTCTCCTGGTCTCCAGTGTCTTGCATTTGCAACAGCACACAGCTCAGAATGCTAATGCCACTCAAACCCAAATAACTGCGTCACTTCTTCAGAGGGGCAGATGGGGTAACTGTGTTTTTTATGACTTTAAGTTATTGTTACAGTGACGTCTCCAAACTTAATAACAGATGAAGTGATTATCAGTGTCTTAAAGGAATAGTTCCCCCAAAATTAAAATCACTGTCATTATTTACCCACACTGTTCCCAACCCGAACACAATTTTTAATAAAGTGCTGGTCACTGTTTTTTATGCAACTACAGTGAATGAGGTCTGAAGTGTCTAAGCTTCAAAAAGGATGCCAGACTTTAAAGAAAGTGGTACATACAAGCTTTATGTTCTACATCTTCTAAGGCATTTGATATCTTTGAGAAAAAAACAGACCAAATAATTCACTGAAGCATTTGACATCTACCATAGCTTTTCCTGGCAGCTCTTCTTGAGAGTTAATGATAGAAGCACCCGTGTCTGATTTGTGAGTCGTAATGGTTTGGGTTAGGGTAATAGTGTATAAATGATGACAGAATTTTCATTTTTGGGCACACTTTCTTTTAGTAAAAGTTTCAGGTAGAATGACTTTGCCAATTTTCATAAGCGATATTGTGATTTTCTGATATGAACTTCCATTGTTAATGATCTCATTTGCTCAGTGTTATTGGCTTCTCATGGCCATTCATCAGTTATAACAATCTCACTGATTGTGTTTATGGTGCTCTGTGAGAGCTGTGGTGGATACAGGATGGTCTGAAGAACTCTCACACGCCTGCTGATGAAACTGTAGAGAACCGCCTTGGCTTCCGGGACCCTGATTAGTTAGTTAAACATTCTGACTCCCAAATAAACAAAGTGGTCCCATCAGACCCCTGCAGAAGTCGTTATGTGTGAGAGAAAATAGATGAAAGATTTCATTCTGTGACCAACTGACTATAAATGTTATTGAATGTGCCTGCATGATACCAACAGGATTCATTAGAGAAATATGTTTTTTCTGTTTTAAGTGGAGTAGTAATTTGGTTAGTAATGTGCTGTTGACATCTGCTTGGTCCTCATGTTGAAGAGCAGGTGTAGTCTGGAGGGCTCCATCCGATGCTGTAAATGAAAGGTCATGTCACTCTGAGAAGAGAAGTGAGAGTATTCATCTCTTTCTCTCTCTGCTGAACAGCTGAGGTGGCTGAGGCATAAGCAAGCTTGTTCAACTGGCTTTCAATTAGCCATAAATGTCTTTTTTCTTCAGCTGCTAAAAAATGTCAAAATGTAAAATATGCATTCTTGCTTTTAAAATCCTAAGATAATTGAGGTTTTATCCTAAAGTATGTTTAGTGTTTTAAAGGAATGGTCTTTTAAAGCCATATCGACAGTGTTTGTGGCTTGCTATTGATTGCTGAGAAATTGATTTTAAAACAAAATGCTTAAAACATACAATTGCATGTTCAACATTCAATCCACATTTACAGTGGATGTATATGAAACCACTGAATAATATAACTTATTTCCATAGATTTATGGTACATGATGCATTGACACAACATATAGATATTGTTTGTTGTTTCAGTCTCAAAACATCGTATGTCTTAAGCATCTTGCATCAACAGCAGACAGGTCCCTGCAGCCCATCTGAAGAATTCAACACTCAAACCTGTTTTTAGTGCTCAGATTATGAGTGGATGCACGGCTGAGATGTTTCAAGAAGCTCTTTGGTGCCTGTCAGAGCGCAGTGTGGTCATTGCTTTAGATTCACTTATCAAAACATAATTAAGATGAAAGCAGCCAATCAAACACAGTGATGCCCCTTATTTAAAGATCAACCTGAAATGGGATTACTTTCCTTTCAATACGTTCTTACCTGTGTGCTCAGAACATATTCATCTCCAAAGGGATGGTCGAGGCTGCATTTTAGCCCCTGAGACCCTGTGTGTTGTACGAGCAGGTAAATGATTATGGATTTTAGTGTCCGGACTCAGATTTGGTCAATTACAGCTGAGACGGTGAGCTGAATTCAAATGAGAATCACTGTTGGCTTGAAATATATGAAAGAACAGTTACTGTTTTCATTCAAGGAGAAGGAACTGAATGCTAATGTTTTTAAGAGGGTATTTGGCTTAAGCTGATGTACATAGCATCACTTCAGTAATAATCGTAAGCTATCACATAGTGTTTTGAATTATAATAAACCTCTCTTTATGTTTCTCCTGCGTAGATGCAGAGTGTCAGTGTGGCATCGTGGTTAGATATTTAATGTGACAGGTAAATGGTAAATTGGAAACATGTCTAATGGGATTTTATTTTCTTCCCCAACAGGTAAATGGGACGGAAATTGAATATGAGTTTGAAGAAATTACATTAGAGCGGGTAAGTGTCTCTCTCTCCTATGCTCTCTCTCTCCCTCTGCATGTGTCTTTCTCACACACACTGTACATACATGGATATGTGCTCTAGACATCAGTCCAGTGTTGTGTTATAGGCACTATAGCATGTTTAACACTCATGTGGAGTCTTACATCTGGTAACCAATCACTCACAGCTCGACATGATGGCATGGTGTAGAACACACAGCCATCAAACACGACCTGTGGTGACCTGTGGTTTAATAAAATTTGGATTTTATTAAATTATGATGTGGGGTTAGGTTTGTCAAAGCAAAAGAGAGTGTTGCTATAACAAAAGCCTGACCAAATTTTCAACAATTTTCCCTGAACCTCCATTTGACAAAATAGTTATAATTTAGTTTTTAAGGTATTTATAATGTAGCTGACATGGGTAGCTGACAAAAAGTTGCATGCTGTTACAGTGTCGTCTGAAACAACATTTTGTTCAGATTCTTGTGTAATTTTTCATGAAGGTTTATGGCCTCATTTAAATATAAATTAGAGACTACATGGAAAATTTATACTGCTTTAAAACATATTTGTCACACTGCAGGACTATGCAGAAAAGCTAAAAGTTTATAATGTAGAAAATGTAGAAACCTGTTTAAAACAAACACAGAATTTTGCACATTTCCTGAATTATTATTTTTAGCCTAAAATGTTGATTTAAGTTGCATTAAAAGGTTAATGGATATGTTGACAGCCACCCACACATTTATAATACTTACCAATTCAGAGGGAACATCTTTTAAGAGAATAATACATTTATTGCTCATGCATAAATTGTAGTGCATTAGGTCTGTCTTTTTAATGGGTTTCAGTACAAATAAATCTCTTAACTGGTCCATTGTAGATGCTTTATTTGCAAGTGAAAGTCTTGAGTGCACAGTACAGACACTGAGTGAGAGAGAGAATTAGGCCGCAGATGACGGTCTGGCAGTTGCAATCGGATCCACATGACTAGACACAGAACATGGACAATAGCAAAGGTCAACCAGACCTGAGGGAGCACAGATTTGTCTGTCCCTGGAGCTGAGAGGCTGAGAGTGTATGTTTTGGGGTCTCTGCAGGCTGAACTGAGATTACGAACTATAAAACTGGATAAAAGTGAAGGTGATACAGTTACTCTGCTGCTAGGGGCTTATCTGTAATTGTCTCTCTCTTTCTCTGACTCGGTTTCTCTCTTAACCATCTGGTTTCTTTGAAGCTGTCTCACCATCCTTATGTGAGACATTTTCTTATTGCCTTTTTATAACTTTTCCTACTTTGCCTATATAGCTTTAAATTGATGCAATACTAGAGTTGCATCAGGTTTTTGTTAAAGAATAAAAATTCTGTTGATTTTCTCCATTAAAGAAATTGATTATTAATTAAAATGTAAAAACCTGTTTTATGTTTGAATACTATGAGCTGTAAATGTCAAATATATTATATTTTGTCATTAATGACAGTAAGTTATTCTTCCTAAGTAAGTAAGTCTGGCCTACAGTCTGATTTTGTACCTTCATCTTTGGTTTGATTGCATCATCATCATACACTTCGGTGGATGGGCAGTTTATTGCCTCATTAAAGATGCTAAGTACAGTCTTGTATCTTTGATGCCGACGTTTTATTGTGTCATAAACACATCACTTTATAAAGCCAAATAAATTTTATTTTATATACATTTTATTAGCCACAGTGACAAGTTTATGTCTATTTACATAAAATTAATAGAGTTAAATATGGCTCTAGCCTCGACTGTGGCATATTGCGAGTTCGCATTGCTCAGAGGCGCATGGCTTGCCAAACTGTAGACACGGATGAGTCACAGAGAATCAAGTGCACCACTTACAAAAATATCATTGCGCTTTTCTACCCTCTCCTGCTCTGTATGCAAACTGTACACAAACAGGAATGACATCACTAGTATTCCAGTTCTCTCTGAAGTATTTTCTCTGATGACTGATAAATCTTTCATGTGCTTTTGTACATGTTTCTCCTCAGGGTAACTCTGGATTAGGGTTCAGTATAGCAGGTGGTACAGATAACCCTCACATTGGCGATGATCCTGGGATCTTCATCACGAAGATCATCCCTGGAGGAGCGGCGGCAGAAGATGGCAGGCTCAGGTGGGCTGGTGTTTCAGAACACACCCGTGTGCACACATTCATTGTCTTTAGAAGGTTTAATGTGAACATGAATTAAAAAATGATGCTATTTACGCTTTTAATGCATATTCCTGTGCATCATTTGGTGGTGTACATTATTGCAAAGAAAAAACAATTATTGTCTTTTTAATCTTTTAGCAAAATGCATAACTAGCTCTATCTTTAAAATAATATTTTTTAATCTTAATCTAATTTTAATAATCTTAATCTATTTTTTATAGGTTTTTCTATTATTTTATTTATTTTCATTTCAAAAATTTAACCATGAGCCTTTCAATGAATTTTCAATGAATAAAATAATTTCATGGTTAAATTTAATATATTGATATATTGATAGAATGTTAAAGGAAATCAGATGAACATAAAGATTCCATATAGCAAAATACTTTATCAGAACATGATGATGCAGCTAATTGCTATTGCTTCACAGAGCAATTCCTCTCTCTTTCTGTCTCTCTCTTTCACCCTCATCCTCTCTCGCCCTCTTTCCATTCTCATCTATATCTCTCTGTGCTGTAAATGATTGAAGCTGGCTGTTCATTACAGTCCTAATGTCTCTCTGGAGAGCTGAAGTACCTTAAGTTTAGTGCTGACAGCCACATGCTCTGACCACCAGGCCCTTTTAAAAATTTACCATCTGCAAGGTTTGAGATAAAGTGTGTATATAACGAACAGACCTGACCAAATCATTTCCAGATCATGTCCATTTTTTGTGGGGGAAAAAGGTATGCAGCATACATTTTATTTAATATTTAGGCATAAGATCCTAATTTTGTTGACATTTATTTAAAAAAAGCATTTGTTATGTGAAATATGCGGTCGTTTGTCCCTGAAAGCAAGAGATGAAATGTGAAAGTTTGTTGCTTCTCAGGTTTTTCTCCTGGGAATCTTCAATCTCCACTTTAGTTTCAGATGAGATCTCAGCTATGTCTCAAACTGGTCTCATTTGCCAAGATACCAAAGTCTACTGTCAAAGTCTTAAAGCTCCAACATTTTAGATACTGATTGGTAGAGCAGGTGTAAGTGTATGAAAGAACCATTTTTACACAATAAAATATTCCTCTGGCTATTTCTGAACAGGTAGAAGTCTGAAGTGAAAAGCAGAGAGCTGCAGTGTTTCTATTTCTGGCTAGATGGATGTGTTTGAGATTCATGTCAGAACCAATCAGAAGTTTGATTGAGAGGGCTGTGTTGTTAGAGGGGGGCATAATTAGATTGTTCTGGAGTGACAGCAGATCTTCCTGTGTTTTGTATGCACACGCGTGTGTGTGTCACTCTGAACAGCAGCTGCGTGTGACAGCCCTGCCTGGACCTCTTCTCTCTCTCTGCTCCATGTCTTGGCTCTTTTTTTAATATTCTCTCTCAATCAGCTCTGTGAGGGCCACAGCTTTGAGCATCTCCTTCTCTTGCTATTTATCTAAGAGGCAAATTCACTGAACAGTTATGCCACTTCTGTTTCAGTGCATAAACCTGCTTATTATTTACCAAATACCTGCTGTTTAGTTTGGGCAGGTGATTAATGAGCTAAAAGAGCTACACTGGTTGTAAAAATCATTATTGCTTTTAACACAAAGATCCCTGCTTTCTATGCAAATTGGACTTATTATAGATAGCAAGATAGCACTCAGCATGGGATGTAGTCATGCTCATTTTAAAATGCAGATTTTAAATCCTGGTTTGCAGTGATGGATTGTGGCAGCCAGCCTCCTCCATAACCTGTTATTCAGAACCAAATTTTGTTTCTGATTTGCATAAATCTTTTAGTGAATCAGAGGCTAAAACAATACAGATTATGTGTTGAAATAAACAACGTTATCAATGTGCTTCTTAGTAATTATTAATTACTAGTCTTTTGTGCTATCTCAACATCTCTTTCTTTGTCTTTCCATTCCTCTTCCTCACCCATATTCTTTGTTCCCTCTCTTGAATGAGTAAGACACTTTGAACACTCACCAGTACGCTGTGATAGATTTATTGTGAGTTGGGGGTGAACAGCTTTTACAGAAGCAATTACATTGTGTAGTGTTTTTTTTCTGCTATACCCTTGTTTGACTTTGGGAGTACTGGATGAGGAACGAGTTTCTGATGTGTCATGCAATTAATTGAATTAAAGTTTGAAAGAATTCAAAGTTTTAGGAGCCAAGGAACATACTCAAGATTTGTTTAGATGTAGGATATCTACATTTACATTACATGTATGCATTTGGCAGACGCTTTTATCCAAAACGACTTAAAGGGAAATTCAAGTTATACATTTTGCCAGTACATGCGTTCCCTGGGAATCAAACCTACAACCTTTTGCGCCGATAACGCAATGCTCTACCAATTGAGCTACAGAAACACATAACTGGTTCTTTATATTTTGGCTGATCAAAAAATTACATTTAAATAGACGTTTTCTACATTTTATTTCGATACAATGTACATAACTAAATTCCTCAAAGTGATTCTTAAAATCACTATTCCATTCCAATATGTATGGTGTGATATTTATTTGTTATAAACCAAAATGTAAAAAAATCCTTATATAAACATATATATAGCTTATATCGCCCACCTCTAGTACCCATGATCCTCTTGTTTGCCCCAGCTGTTTCTTGTTTTCTTCAGGGGGTTTTGTGTTTAAAGATAGATCCCATGCCCATATCTCCATTTTGGTGTTTTTGGACTGAAGTAGTACTTCTTTCCAGACTAACTTTAGTTGTTTAGCATTATTCAGCTCTATAGTGATTTGCATGTGTACATTTGAGTGTGTGAGTGTTATGAGCTCATGTTTGCCGGGTCTCAGCTGCTCTCAGCTGCTCTGCGTGAACATGCCCCAGGAGATGGCTGTCCTTGGACCACAGGATGCCATAATCTGGAACTCTTGGCAGGAGGTTCAACATGCACCAAAAACTTCAGGAAACTAACTCCTCTCTCTTCCTCTTCTGTCCGCAGAGTGAACGACTGCATTTTGCGTGTGAATGATGCAGATGTCTCTGAGGTGTCTCACAGTAAAGCGGTGGAGGCACTGAAAGCAGCTGGATCAATTGTACGACTCTACGTACGCAGGAGGAGACCGATGCTGGAGACCATCACTGAAATCAAACTCATAAAAGGACCAAAAGGTTTCAAATCTTACAATTACTGTGAAACCCTTTTGTCACATGAGTGGTTTGTTGCAGTTTTAACTGCTGGTGAAAAAGAAAAAGCTCATTTCAAAAGGCTGTACAGTACAAGTAATATATGTTACAGGATCAGAGTTCTTTCAAATTTAAGCAGCTTCTTAAATGTGTGCCTTAAAATCTGTCTTACATTCTCAAATAAATTACATGCATTACTTCTGTTCTGAAAAGCGTGTCATGCAATAACATACATACATAACTTCCTTTCCCTTTTTTAAACTGCTGGTAAACAAAAACAAACAATTAGTTACATTTTAATGAGCAATGCAACAATACTGTAACAGATTATTATTAAAAGTAACATTCCCCTTGTAACATTCCCCCTGCTCATGTGCACACTCATATTGTTATAAAGACAAAACAGGATTTAAAAGTCCATCGAGGCTGTGAATTATCAAGATTGTGTTGTTGGCTTCGATGATTCTGTTCTCCTCTGTTGGTTGTTTGGGTGGGACAATAAACAGTTATATCCTGAGACACACTCGCAGCTTTGATGCATTATTCAAAACGCAGAGAGAAAGGCACATCACGCTTACACGGCGGCACTTGCACAAATTTGGAGGAAGAGCTTTGGGCGACATGCACGCTTCAAATCCAAAACACCATTAACACACTCTACAACACTTATTCTCTCCTCTAGGGGACTGGGAAGTAGGTAATGTTGCAAGAAAGTGCACAGATTTCAGTTTGAAAGATTGTTTTTAGTGTGGTTTATTTGTAGTAGTCAATGAATGAGTGTTTTTCCTCTTTAGGGGCATTTTGGCTCTTAAAACGAAAACAAATCTGTTACAATTTGTCTGCTAAAAATGTCTAAGTGTGTATAACTAGAACATTTCCATCAGTGTCATTTCCGTCACATCTCAAATTATCATTCATTCTGTTGTGGAAATTACTTTTTAAACATTTATTGGAATAAAATGGCATCATCTTCTTAAGGCATAGAGGTCATACTGTGGATGTTAAACTATGGTGCCTGTAGTTTAAGAAACAGTCAGATATTATCTCAGTAGAGTGTGGATTCTGCTCTGTTTTCTGGTGAGGGAATAAGGTGAGGTTGGGATGATAAATTAGAGGAAGGTTTTATCGGGACACAGCTCACTGTTTTGCTACATCCTTTCTTAAATTCCCACAGGGCTCGGCTTTAGTATTGCAGGTGGTGTGGGCAACCAGCACATCCCTGGAGATAACAGCATTTATGTCACTAAAATCATTGATGGGGGTGCAGCGCAGAAGGACGGCAGGTTGCAGGTTGGAGACAGATTGCTTATGGTAAGTCACATGACCTTCGCCCCCCAAAAATTAAGATGTTCTGGAATCTGGTGTTTTTTTATTCTGCTGTTTGTAATGCTGTTTTTGACATTTAAAAACATTCTTCTAATGTGCAAAGACAACCATATGTACATAGATTTCAACACTGCATCCACAGTGAAACAGGATGATCACATTCCTAAAGTTTCGCTCCAGTGTCCATGTCAAACCCCATTGCTTTTAATCCACGGGCTTGTTAAACTCTTTTAAGGCTGAGTTTGATTTAATTAGCAAGATCAGTGCTGTGTGTAATCCACTGGGCAGGACACATTTGGCAGCGCTGATTCGCCATTGACCACTAGAGCGTAACTGTTTACGTAATGCTGGATTCCCCACTTACCATTTGTGTTTGTCTCTCTCTCTTCCTTTCTCTCTCACCCAGGTGAATAACTACACTCTAGAAGAGGTGACCCATGAAGAAGCAGTGGCCATACTGAAGAACACATCAGATGTGGTATACCTGAAGGTTGGGAAACCCACTAATGTGTATCTGTCAGACCCCTATGGGCCTCCTGATATCACACACTGTGAGTTATTCTTACAATGTTCATTCCTTAAAATGTGATGGATAATTTACCTTTATGTAATCCTGAATAATGCTCTAGAATAATGCTTTATTTGATGGTGTTAATAGAGTTTTTGGAGATTTATTTTTTTCTTATATAAAGCTTTGGAAGTAAAAAATTAGTTGCGCTGTTGTTTTATTGGCAGATGAATTGTTTGGCTTTATGATTATCTAATGAGAGATGACTCATGACTGATTGATTGGATGCTGTGAGTCTTGTATATAACATAACCTCTCTCTCCCTCTCCACTCTTTCTCTCCAGCATTCTCACCCGCAATGGAAAATCATATATCTTCCCCCGGTAATAACGGCACTCTGGAATATAAGTCCAGTCTTCCGCCCATCTCCCCCGGCCGATATTCCCCCCTGCCCAAGCATTTGCTGGGGGAAGAGGACATTAACAGGTTGGATGGTTTTTCTTTCCTACGGTAATTTCCTCCCTCTCTACCAGACGCTACTGCCCACAGGTAGACTGTGTGTAGCCCCTCCCTCCATGTGACCTGTGGAAAATCCAAAAGACAATCGAAGAACATCATCACACTTAGTGATGAGATTGTTTTGGGATTTGTCACCCCTGCCTGGTTTCTCCAGTCTTGTTAGTTCTGTACTGTTATCCGTTCCTGGATTTTAAACGGTCCTGTTTAAATGTTTGTTATGAATGTGTTGTCGTATCAGTAGAGTGTTTATATAAACTGAGCGGACATGCTGAGAGAAGCGCTGTTGGTCTTAAATTATGTGACTCAAGCCATATCTAGACACCAGAATAATATCCTTAACAGTGTAAAATGATCCAGTGGTCACAAACGACTCTCAGACTCTCTAATTGGTGATGATATCAGAGCACACACACAGGGTGAAGTTGTTTGCGCCTTAGGGGTGTTTTTGGGAGAGAGCATATGTTCAGGACTGCAGGACTGGAGATGTATTTGGTTCACTGCAGCACCACCTGAACCTCAGGGTGATGTGAATACTAAACATCTTTCCCGGAGCTTTCCAGAAAAGAATCGCTGTTTAAACTAAAGCACACAGCCAGAACTGAATCAAAGGAGTTCTTGAACTTCTAAAGAACTGTCAAGTCAGAAAAGACTTCAGATGTGAACTACAGTGATGTCTTCAGTTTTGCTTAGCTCGTCTCTGTGTTTTTCTGCTGACTGATGGCTTGTTTGTGCGCCCTGTGGTTGTTTTGGGGCTGTGGGACATCAGTATGAGTGTTTATTTAGGGTACTGCTGGAGTCATTTGAGTGAACTTTAATTTTTCTTTTACAAAAAAATTAAGCAATTTACATAATTTAAACTGGATCAAATAAATGTTTTAGGTTGTTTTTTTTAGAATATTAGGTTGCACATGTACTGTAAATTAATAAAAACTCTTTTACCAGACGGAATTTGCATATGATACAAAGTGTTGTTGGTCGTTTTCAAGTAATTCTACTAATGCTTTTAAAACTTAAGTTAATCATTGAACTTCAACAAAACCTCATCAATTTTAGTCATATAGATAATGTTAACATCCGCCAGCTGGCCCAAAATTCTCATTGGGTCATCCATATGTTCCGCCTTGTTCAGAACCTACAACCTATTTGTCGCTTTTACTGAATGGCTCTGTTAAAGCTGCCTGCAGTGAAACACAGTTAAAGGCATCCTGCTGTGAAAAACTTTCACTCTTTCAAAGAGTCAATTATGAATGCTGAACGTGCCAGCAGACATGCATGCAAAACAAAGAGCGTGACCTTTAGCGGAGGTGAGACAGATGGATTAAACCCCCTCCTCTCTGTTCGGGTAAGAGGTTTACGTGGTCTGTGTTGTTAGAGGAATCAGAAGGCCATCTGGAGCTTCAGTCCCTTCATCTCTGTTTTCGCAGTGTGGCTCTGGAGAACTGAACATACAATTCAAGGCTCCTGCTGAAGATTATAATATGGAATGACAGAATGTTGTGGCCTGAATATCTTTGACAGACTGTTGTGGCCTGAATCAGGATTTGATTGGAAATATATGGAGAAGGCATTTCTGTTGGATTTGTAAAAAAATTTGTAAAATTAACCATGGTTTTATTATGGTAAAAGTGGTAAGTTCATAGTAAAATGTTATGGTAAAAGCAAACATGGGTTTTGGCAGATTGATTATCTGTTGTATTACCATAGTGTTACTATAAATACCATTGTATGTTTATTGTGTTGAGACCACATTAAAGTGATTACTATGGTTTAACTACAAATAAAACTAAAAACTATAGTTACTATTACTATGGTTGATTTTCGTAAGTGAACTTATGTTACCACTGAATAATGAATTAGGTGTGACAGTAGACAGAAGTCAAAGGGGGGATGATGGGGCATGTTTTGTGCGTATGTGTGTGTGGGCAGATGTCATTAAGGTTTAGGGTAAACGAAGTGTGTGGACACGGGTGTGCTTAGAGAAATTGTGAGTGTATGTGTATAGAAGTTGGTTGTTGGTTAACACAAAATGTTTAACGTACTTCTGAGAAGGTAAAGAGCAGCACACACACACACACACACAGTCGTGCCATCACCATGAATAATACACCTGCTCAAGTAGAACATTCCACACTCACATACATATACACTCAGCAGTGTTACTTTGGGTGAACACTTAATTATTACTAAGGGCACACACATCCACACTAATAATGACCTACACTTTATAATTATTAGATGTGCATATAAGGTGTACTTAGATATTAGATTATATAACCCAGCAGGAAGTGTATTCTGCTGACTTCTGTACCAGTGCTGTTCTAGGTAACTGCTATCATGCATAGATGCTGTATAGTGCACAGAAGTGAATTAGGCAAGTTTTTTTGCCTAAGATGCAATCTGTAGGTTTTTAGCAGTTATTGAGCAAGTACATAACAGATTTGTTGTTCATAACTCCTTACCCTAATTCACAGTGGTAAATTTGAGCTACCGGGTCAGATTTCACAGGATGTGTCAGCTTGACTTAATCTCACTTCAACTAAATAAAAGTAACCTGCAATTTTATGTTTCAAACAGAGATTAATTAAAAGGTTACGGATTGCAGCTTTAATGACGATGCAGGATAAAAAGTTTAAAAAAAAACTACTAAACAATGCAGTTTCACTAGTAGCGTAGCTATTTTTAAGATAATCATTCTTGACACTGGTAATGTTAAACTAAATTATGCCTATTATGGATGCGAGAAACCTTGATTAATATTACTGTCAGTTGACCTTAGGGAAATAAAGAAATGGACAAAAACGTAGTGTGAATCTAAAACATTATGTGCTTGTTGCTAATTCTGCATCTTTGTGCCTCACTGTCAATGTTAAGGGCCAGAGGGTGTGCGCCAAGGCTGATAATAAAGGTTCTGTCATGGTTTTATTTAGCTTACTGTGACCTCGTATGAAGGGCAAGGGAAGAAGAGAACTAAAGAAATATGCTAAAGCAAATATACAGCATCCAAAGTGAGGAGCATAAAAACAGCTAGAAAGATACTGTATAAAGATGAAGACTTGAATGGAGGGAGATAAAAGAGTTGATGTCATTGCTTTGGGTCTCTGGGAGTCCGGTGCCCCTGGGAGCCCCACACACTTTGTTATACTATATATATTAAAATTTGAAATAAATATGTTGAGTGTATGCAGTGGACTGCATGTGAAAATGTATGTCAAACAGTTATGTTGTAAATGGGGGTTTGTTGTATTGTCATAGTTGGTTTTGTATTAAATTCCGTTTGTGTCTTTGTTTTGTTTTTGCATGCTACACATATCAACTACTGAACAGAGCTGTTTCAAATACACATTTCAGCATATTTATACCTTAAAATAAATTGTAAGCTGTTTTGTCTTCATGCTAACCAGTTGTGTGTTTTTAATCAGAAACCCCTCGTTAGATGAGATGGAGGGTCACAGGTTTGATTCCCAGCACTTCCAGTTGAGGTGAGCGACTTCAGCTGTTGTTTGGATTCTGAATGTTCACTTGTGTCCTCCTGCACAACACACCCCCTTCAACCCCTCTCAGGTCTGTTTCTGAAGACAAAACGAGAGCAGTTGACTAAGCTGTCATTTTCAAACCCATATGTCCCTGGATGGCAATCTCTGTGAAGTGTCTTTACACTGCTCTGTCTTTATTAACATTAGTTATTTAAAGAACTTTTGAAGATCTTAGGGCTGATTGACACTAAATGGAGCCCTGTTACTAAAGACCAAAGCGAATGTACTTACAAATGTTGAACTAATCAGTTGCAGTTCCTTCCTTATTCCTCTAACATGCTTTCACTGTCACGTTTTACCCTCTCTCTCTCTCTCTCTCTCTCTCTCTGTTTTTTAATTTTCTCTCCCTCTCTTTCTCTCTCTCTCTCTGTTAGTGATTGACTGATATTGTTTGCAAATGGTTGTTGTTAATACAGATTTCTAAAGAGCAGGGTGGCTGATGGATTCTAATATACTGGTTTAGAAGTCTTAGAGCACATTAAAATCTGGGATTCAAAATCTAAACCTAAATATTATTAATATTATAAATCTACATTTTTTGTAAAATGAATAAAGGAATGTAAAATGAATAAAGGAATAATTACTTTTTTGTTGTATATTTGGAATATTTCATTATTTATTAAATAAGGTCACTTATTAAATAAAAAACGTATACAAACTTTTTAACTCAAAAAAAATGTTTTAACTCATTTGTTTCTATTGGAAAAACATGCACATAATTCAATGGGAAAACTTGATAAGTTTTGTTAAGAGCCAAGAGATCTGAGTTCACACTTTCAGAACATCAGACGGTTAACTGGCCAATATGTCAGTCTGTCACTGCTCAATCAATCTACATCAACACACTAACCCTCTCTGCTCTACTCTCTGCCTCTCTCTGTGTCTCTCACACCAGGCCGCCAGAGCCAGTTTACAGCACTGTGAACAAACTGAGTGACCGCGCCCCCTCTCCCCGTCTCTACTCCCCCTTGGAGTTTGATAAAAGCCCCATGCACTCAATCCCCCCCTTCCCTCACTATCACGTAGGCCTGCTCCCTGACTCCGAGACCACCAGGTACTGAGCACAGCGCTCTGCATGGGACACAAATGAGGCATGCAAATAAAAACCTTGCAGCCACGCCCTCATTTATGCATACACCTGCATGGCAGCCCTCCTTTCAAATAAAATGCATGCTCCGCCCATCACATGCTAGTCATGCTTCTGTGGCCACCTTTCCTAAAGTCCTCAGTACATCTGCTTATTTTTAACCCCTTCAATTCAAACATGTTTTAGTAATTCCAACTTTTAACTACCCTGTAAACTAACAATGAATAAAATCTACCACCCTGTATTTTTTCATTAAATGTCCCGTTTGGGTTTGCCAGCAGTGTTTATATTGATTTTAATAATAAAACACAGCCTTGAGTGCTATAAATGCAGCTATTGCTGCTTTGTAACACTCTCATTCATTTTTATTCCTCGATCTTCGTCCAACAATGATGCAAAGTGCGTTAGAGGGCACGAGCGTGAAGATTGGTAGCTACCATGGCAGTTATCTGTGACAACATCCTAACTGCATCAGCTGTCCACCTGCTTCCTTTCTCTCCTGTGTCCACCATCCATTTTGATATATTTTCATTTATTAAACTGTATTGTTTATTGACAGCATCACATGAAGGTCAGAGCTCGACGGCCATCTCATGCTGTTTGCTGGTGTGCCTGTGGCGTCAGCGTGGAAATAGTGCATCAGAAATCAGAGCGAATTTATTTTATCTTCTTTATTTCCTGCTTAACTGATTTCACTTTAGGTCCAAGCAACAGCTAGTATCGTTAATTGAATATAAAACATTATTAGCAATAACGCAACATCTCTCATCTTACTGATTAAATGACTGGGAATATGAATATAATAGTCCGGAGAAGAACAGAGTATAAACAGGGGTTTGGACAGAAGAAATGTTCTTCAGGAACTAAGAGACACTTTCTGTTTCCGAATAATGTTTCACTGTTATCCGAATCCTGCAAAAAATGCCTTAGGAACGGTCATGGTTTTGTTTACTGGTTTGTTTGGATTTTCGTTTCAGACTTCATTACACTATGAAATATAAAGTGCTGTCTAATTGGTTTCTTTGGGATTTGAATTGATTTGCATTTATCGCAGCAGGGCTGCTAACACCTAATGCATCGCTTAAATGCTCAGGACCTTCCATCCTGCGAAAAGGCATGCATGAAAATGTCAGCGATAGCATATGTGATGAATGGTTTGTTGTCTCTTGTGCTCGAGCAGTTTTTGATGATGCTTTTAAAGTATCCAACAAGAGAGAACAAGCCCCCTTTAATGACCCCCATAAACAAGCATAATACTCTGCCTAACAGTTCTGTTACTTCAGATGCACCTTGTTTGGCAGTTAATGATAAAGTATTGGCAGAATCTGAAATGAGATTACATGATTAAACATTTAATTATCAAAGTAGGGTTAAAATAATATGAACAGTTTTTCTTTCTTATATGCTTTTGGAATTAGTGTACAAATGTTCATGCGATCTTAATCAACAGCCTCAAGCACGATTCTCAGAGAGATATCAGAGCCAATGTATTTAGAGGATTTTTGGGGACTTCAGAGGATGCGTCAAGATCCTGTCATTTCTGACTCATCAGTCAGGAGGGAGAATCGCTCACATCATTTGATTTACTTAAACAGCTGAAGCTGTGTGGCAGAATCACTCCTGCTTTCCGGGCACCTCAGTGGCCCTGTGCCACATGTGTTTAGTGGGGACCAAATACCAGCTGTTTTGATCCTCAGTGACACTTTTCTGATCTGTTGTGATAGTTTTGTTTGTATCATGATTAATAATTTTGTTTGCGGCTAAAAGCAGCAGGTGGAAATGAATTGCATTTTGGTTATGTGTTGCATTTTGGTTAATTTTGCAGTGTCGGTTAGAGCAGAATAAACTGGCTTAGTTTCATTTTCGAGCAAATTATGAAATGTGTGCCTGAAAAATGCAAATCTGGAAAATCTAGAACCATTTCTAGGTGTATATATATATATATATATTGTTTTTAAAGGACAGGAATACTTATAGTACAAGATATTTCCCAAGTATGTGTTTCCTTAGAGCATACATGTCAGGGCTATTTATCATTAACTTATATTATCAGAGTTGACATTAAACTAGTTGTATTTGCTAGTCATGCACATATTGTCTTGTCTTGCATGTATGTGTTAGTACCACTGATTACAAACACATTTGAGTCACATACTATGTGATTTATTAATTTTGCTGTTTTCTAGTTGCTTTCTAAAAAAAATGTAAAGTAATCCACCTCAATGACTTGCCATTCATGTTTAATGTAAAGGCAATTGCTTTGGTAGTGTAATGAGAAGAGAAGTTTGCACTATAGACATTATATTCAAAAAGACTGTTTACATTGCAATGTGTTCTGCATTCATGAGTTGTTCTGTATTCCCTAGGTGTCTTTTGCAGTGCGTTGTGGGAAATTTGCTTCAGTGAGTGCTTTGTACCTCATGATGAATGGAGTATTTTCCTTTTTGCCTCAGGAGAAAACATCGCCATTGCAAAGTTCAGGGTTTGCAATTCTGTTATCCTTAAAACTTTCCTAGAGCCGATCTACCCTTTAGAAGAAAATGAGGCTGAAAGCAGTCAATTGCATCTGCTGACTGTATTGGAGTTCACTGCTGTGATTCTGTCAGTGGCACAGAAGTGACTGCTGTCTGGAGACTGTTTATTGAGCTGAAGAAGTTAAAAGGGCCATTTGGCTCTCACTGAGAGCAACTATTCTTGAGGAGGGTATGGAGGTCTTAGTACACATCTCTGCATGTCTGCCTGGTAGCTAAATTGCTCTGTGTGTGTTCTTTAACTCTGTGAATCTGGTGAAAGTCTATTGATTGTGTCGGGGTATCTGATAAGTTTGTGGGTGCTTATCGATTGGTGGCACTTAGAGAGTGGTACCACGGAGTGTCAGAGCCTGTGCAAAATCCAACAGAGATTATAAGACATTCTTGATATTTATTGCCTCAATTGGGGAATTGTGATTTGTCACCTGAAGGAAGCAAAACATGAAGATGATAGGAAGATGGACAGACAGACAGATGGAAAGATGTCTGCATAAATAACTGAACTGTGTACAGAATAGTATTAAGCATTTAGAATGGGAGTGACAACTGCATTTAATGTTACTGTGGCTAATGTGTGTGTGTTCCGTACATCAGTACCTGTGACATCTGGGATTTCATTAAAGCTCATTTTAGCGTGTGCTTAAACAGTTAAACTAACACAACTAGGATGATTTGAGTTTTGTGAATGTAATAAGTTTTCACCGACCTTCAAAAAATCCTTCAGTCCTACAGCCGGTGTTAAAGACAATCAGATCCATAAAGGTGTTGCTGCATTTACATGCTGTGTCATGCTGTGAAATATGCAGCTGTTAGCTTTCGGCTGGTTTCCTCCAGACTGAGGGTCATTATGCTGGTACTCTGTGGTCATGTTTGTTTATTGAGGTTGAACTGGAAAGGCAGTAGTTGTTTTGCAACCTGACAGAACCGTAGTGTGCCAGCCTATTAGAAATGACAGCTTATTTATCACACGGCTGAGGCCACCGGCTCATTTTCATATTCAAACGCTTTTACAGTGGAAAAATGGAGAGAGAGAATAAATTATATTGAGGAGAGGTGCAAGTGGTTGCATACATAATGCCAGCCTCTCCTCTGCAGGTATATTCAGAAAACAGAAGGCTTCGTAAATTCAAAATGACTGTAATCTGTTTAGTTTCTTTTCCCATTTCCATCTGAATTTTAAATGCTAAACAGTAGCTATTTGCAATCTGGGTCTGATGCTTGATGTTAAGAGAGGCAGTTAACAGTGTTCTGCAGCTAGCCGAGAGAGACAGAGAGAGAGAGAGAGAGAGAGAGGTGAAGTAAAATGAGAGATAGAGAAGTTTGGAGGGAAGAATTGTGAATGAAGGAATACAATTAGAGAGAGTTTAATGAGGATGGTTATAGCCAGCAGGGTGCTTCACACACTCAGCCCACCTCTGAGGCAACTGTTACTCAGAACAAAATCTATATGCAGCGTCAAATAGCTGCTCATCAGCATATCGTTACATATCATTACAATCAGCAGGAGTTCTGGAACATCAGCTGTCAAAGACGCTCGCCTGGTGACATGCTGATAAGCTGCTCTTCATGTTTCTATAAGCTGCCATGATGCAGGGATCAGCATGAAGCTTTCCTAGTACTTGTTTTTCGGACAAATAAAGCTCACTTGTTTGTTTACATAAAAGCATAAGACTCTTGTTTTCAACCAACAGTACAGAAGCTTCCAAAACTCCATTTGTGAGTTTATTTATATTAAATGGCTGTTTCGCAAAGGAATAACATTTAATCTTGACAACCAATTTATCATTAAAAGCCCAAAGATGGTAGCAAAGCTACAACAATAAAGGCTTCATAATTTGTTTTGGGAAAGAACATCAAAACAGGGAAAATGAAAGGTCCTTTTGGAGTCTCCAAGTGGCCTTTTTGTTTAGTAATGCTTTGATTTTTTCATAATATATAATTTCATTTTCATATTTTCAGTGTCACACTTTTGAGTAAATATTACCCAGCTTAAGCAATATTACCCAACTTCCCTTGTGCCTGCAATGGTTCTCTGATGTAGTAATGAGACACAATGAAACAAATTTGTAGTTTGTCCCCAAAGTACCAAATTGACTGAAAGTATGTACTTCATCACTAGCACTACTTAGTAGAAGTATGAAATTTGATATTTGACAAATATTTTATTTAAGGTAGATGTCTGTGAGTGAACAAAAATATGGAAAAGGGTGCCATCTAGTGGTGAAAATGAGCAGGTACGGATGCAAGTTTTCCAGCATCTAAGATTAAATGTGACAAGATTCTTTCAAATCAGGCTTCATTATTTTAAATGGTTACTACTAAACATGATCGTTAGTCTGACTGTAAGCTCAGAAGCATGATGAGCATCAGAATATGTGATGTAATCTTTCTTATAATGTACACTATATCTGCTTTTACAGTTTAATGGTGAATTGGATTCATGGCTATTGAAAGCACAGGTATTTAAAGTGTAAGCTGATATGTTCTGTAGGAGCAATCTAGAGTTAAAGGTGTCAGATATTAGCCTAGCTGAAGTTCTAGATATTTGTTTGAATGCAGATTGCTGGTCAGGTTAAATATGTTACACATTGACTGTTGATTTGTATGTAGAGTGTTCTAAATCTGTCATCAGTCATACAATGTTTTGTCAGATTAAATTCTGACAAATAAACTGCTTTTTTTGGAGGCAATAGACAGCAAGGCAGCAGGTTTTGAAACGGATCTGTTGCCTAAACCATGGCCTGGTAGTAATTACAGGTGCTCCAGAAAAATTGAGCCTTGTTGTTAATGTGGAAAATATAGTTTTGAACATGGTCCATGCTTTGCACTGTCAAAAAATAGGTGGGAGCAAAGAATCTTATGTGCTTGCTTTAGGGTTAAAGCCTGAGGATCCAAACAGAGAGAGAGAGAGAGAGAGAGAGAGAGAGAATGGAAAGACTTGCCTCCTCACAACTAGGTCAACTAAGGCAGCGCTAATGGATTAGCCTTCTGTTTCAAAATGGCTCCATCTTGAGTCTGTTCTGTTTGCATTATCATCTGTAAACTTCTGTGCATCTCAACATTTTAAGTGGGTCTGACAGAAGAGTCACAGCTCAAGATGTCTTATCGTTTAATTGGTCACACTTGAGAAAATCATGACCTGACACTACTTCACTAACTAAAAGGGCCCCAGCTAAAACAACAACTTTTTCTTGTTTTTGGTCTTTTGAGAGCAATTTAGCACAGTCTGTAATGCAAGCACATTTTCTGACCACTGGCTTTCGTAGTGTTTCTGTAATATGTAAATCTAAAGCATGCATTATTCAATAACTAAATCACACAGAAATGGCATAACAATGTCCGACTTCCTGTTCTAATTTAGTCATAGAATGATAAGGAACATGGTGTATATAAAGTGTGTGAGAGAGAGATTGGAAGTGGGCGTGTGTGTGAGAGTGTGATGCTTTCCGTATCTAGGAAACGGGTCATAAATGGGACAAATAGCACGTAAGTGGGGCAGTCCTCAATAGGTGTCAGCTTTTGTACTCAACCACACCATAGACCATTCCGACCAACCCAAGAGCTTGTATGCGTGTGTGCATGCACGCGTACCTTGCATGTGTATGTTTACAAAGTAGTTGGCGTGTGTGTCCGCAGAGATGCTGAGCCCCACAGACTCAGAACTGATGTATTACCTTAACTGTGTGTACAGGGAGCCCAGAAAGATTGTCCTGCACAAGGGCTCCACTGGACTGGGCTTCAACATCGTAGGAGGAGAAGATGGAGAAGGCATCTTTGTGTCCTTCATACTGGCAGGAGGGCCTGCAGACCTCAGCGGAGAGCTGCGGAGAGGAGATCAGATACTGTCTGTAAGTAAATGCCCCAAAAATGTACCGTAACTATCGCAAAGTATATTGTTCCTTAGGCTTGTAGCTAGTGTTTAGTAATATTTGAATATTTGAATTATATTCATGAATTATAGATATTTTGTCATCTGTTATAGATATATTTTGCTTTTCTAGGTTAAAGACAGGCCCATAAATATCATAGACAGTTAAAGGGACACTGTAATGTCATGTAATGTTTAAATTAGTGATCAATTATCAATTTGAAGTTTTTATATGACTGATTCTGTATCATTTGATCTCACCTTCAAATCTGAATGTTTGGTTACATTCTTCATTAGAGAGGTAGTAGGCAGTTTCTTCTTAATTCTAATACTGACTGTATTTGAGTGTCCATTAATATTTTGTGCAGTTCAGCAGTGATTTAAATTCTCACAGTGCACTGCAGAACTTGTTCTGAACAACAGGTGGCGCCACCCCCCACTGTATGAAACAACACAACTTTTCCAGCAACACTTTTTTGTATGTTACCAAATAAAATATTTGCTTTCTTGTAGCTTTATAAACTCCACCAGCACCAGTTTTATCCCATTATAATTTCATCCCTGAGTTTTTTGGCATAAGTATTTTTTGTGAAGCTAATTAACAGTGCAATTATAACTCCCGTTGCATTGTAATCTCGATGAGTGATCCACTTGAGGAGTTCTCTGGGCTGATTTCCTGTCACTGATCTCATCAGTTGTGTTTATCAGAACTTCATCAGGACTCTCGACGTAATCAAACCTCTTCATCCAGATTCCCGGCGCAATTAACTGTCTGTGCTACTTGAGCCAGACAATCCCAGGCTGCCTCTTCAGGACACTGATTAGAAATCCAAAAAGAACAAGGGAGGGGAGAATAACAGAGAGGGAGGGAAGAGAAAGAGAGAGATAATGGTGTGCTGGCCTCATTTGGAGTCTAAGAATAGCTGTGGTGAAGTTCACACTGTTAAAGGGACAGTTCACCTAAAACAAATACAAATTCTGTCATTTACTCACCCTTGTATTATTTCAAGTAGTGCCTTAAAAATATTGCTTTGGAGCCGAGTCACTATTTTCTGTCATAGTATGGAAAAAATATTTTGAAAAACATGAGGTTGAGAAAGTGATGACAGAATTTGCTTAATTGGGTGAACTGTACCTTTAAATATGTATGAGGACACCTTTTTGGCACATCAAAACACCACACACTGCATACACACGGTACATCTCGCTCACCTTGCCAGTTCCTCCCACTGTGAGGCAAGTTAGTTTGCAAGTTAGTTTGTGGTCCCCTATTATTGGCTCTTATCAGCAGTATGGCTCCACCACCTGCCTCAGGTCTGTGTGTGCCAGAGGTACACAGCAGTTTCCTGCCCTCAGCTGATCTCTGCATTTTAGCCTTACTGTTTTCTTCTGCTGTCTTCTCCGATTAGACTTTAAAAACTGCTCAATTTGGGTCGTAGGCAGAGCTCATGATGCACACAGCTCAGCCAGACTTGTTTTGAAAGGAACACTGATTATTTTGTGGTCCAGTTGCTGCAGACTCCAGTCTATAGGCACTGCCACCCACATTTTCCTCTGCTGCAGAATTCCCTCAGCTGAAAAGCTTCACTCTTGTAGAGCCGGATCACAGCAGGCATTTCCACTGCCAGATCACTCAGGGCTGCTCTGCAGCTAGATACCGCACTTACAGAGAGACAGACCTTTGTAGGCCTGACTCTACCAGAACACATTAAACACACTGATATGACAGTATGCTGCTCCTTCAAAAGAAAATATTTAAATTCTGTCATTATTTGCTCGACTTGCTTTGCATGTCAACACATTAACAGCATTTACATGTCATGGAAGAGTGCTTTATGCATATTTGCTATCTGTGGAGTCAATTTAAAATTTGTCATTGCGTTAAGAAAAATGAGTGATTTAACAAACCTTAGAAACATCACAGATGTGTTTTATGCTTATATTTTTACATGCTAATGAGCTTTGTGAACGGTTTGTAGTAAATTAAGAGACAAATGTGTCACATATTAACAAAAGTAAATAGATTTAGCAAGGTCAAAGCTGCATTGTAGCATATTCTTGCATTGTTCTTGACTGGTTATATGTTAGGTAAATGAAATTAGTGTGTCAGGTAGCACATTTACTGTGGTATGGTATTGATTTAATGATGATTATTGTGATTGATTACAGGTTAATGGAATTGATTTGCGAGGTGCCACTCATGAGCAAGCAGCAGCTGCACTGAAAGGAGCGGGGCAGACGGTAACCATCATCGCCCAATACCGGCCGGAGGGTAAGTGTCCATCAGCTCCCCTGACCAATCACCGGTGGTGAAGATCACATGACTTACTCACAAAGCCATTTACAGTGCAGAGGTCACCTTTAGCTGCAGGCAAGACAGAAAAACAACTCAGACGTTTTTGGGCCAAACCCAGCCCGGTGTGCTCTTTATTTCTCCTGACTGCTACAGAATAGTGCATGTGCCCTTGGAGTGTTGAGGTGCCATGTTTGATAAGTGTCAAAAGTATTCGGGGGTTTGGCTGCTGTGAACTTCAGTGACACTAACCCATGCAGATAGTGCTGGATTCATCACTGTAGTCCTAAATCCATTAGGAATATCCACATCTTCTAATACATGTGCTTGCCTCTAAATTAAAGGTGAAGTGTGTAATTTTTTTGATGTTAAAATACTATACCAAGTACTTATGTCCTATACCCATGTAAATGTACACAGATAATTACACTGTACACCCAAAAGTATGTGGACATCCAAAGACCACAATCATATTTGCTTGTTGAGTTTTAAAATTTGAGGCAATAAAAAAAACAAAATCAAAAATGGATTTGTCTGGCCTTTAGTTATATAAGCTTTAAGGCCATCTACAGTATATGCTAGAGTATTCAAAATTATACTAGAATACTGGCAAACAAAAATGTGATATGTCAAAATGAACTATTAGCTGAAGCATAAAACTCTAAAAGGATTTACAATTTACGGTTGTCTTTCTCTTCTGAGAAAACATCAAAAGTTTTGATGACTCATGTTGCACTCACTCGTTTTGTCCAATAGAATGCTATCTAGAATGAGAATGTGTATATCAAGCAGCAAATCATGTTCATGGCTGTAATATAAAATAAAGGCTATTGAAAAAAGCCTATGTGTCTCAATATGTCTCAAACCAAGGTCCTAGTACTTTCAAAACATTGCGTTTCAGTGTGTCAACTTGTGCTTTAACCTGGTGTAGGTTTGGGGTGTGATTTTGGGAAGTGTTAGTTTTAGAATTGATTTTCAATTGGTGCCTCTGGTGGTGCCAGAAATTACACACTTTACCTTATCTAATGGGTGGCTATACAAAATGCAATATTTTTTGGCTTTCCTATTTTCTGTATGGAAGATAATATATGAGGTGTGTGTATCATGAGCTGCAGGTGTGTGCTCATGTGTATAGTTTTAATAAGGTGAGAGAGACAGATGTAGCTGTGTGGTCAGGTGTGTACTGATATCTCCTCTCTTTTCTCACCCGTCAGAACTTGCCCTGTGCTCCCCACGCCGGGCCCCGCCTCCAACTGCAGGTTTGTGCCATGTGATCAGCACCTGGGTCAAGGGCAGTACCACCCAGACTGACTGCACAGAGCTAGCCCACAAGCAAAGCTCTATAGCTGAGGTTCTCAACCTAGGGTTCACAACCTTACAAGTGGTTGTGGAAGGGAGATCTCTATTAAATGTATCTTAATTTGTCCTATTCATAATTTGTAGAGCTGTAGCTAAGTCCAATTTATTAAAAATGCAGTTAATCTTGCATTTAACATATTACATTTAAAGTAGGCTAAAAAATATGTAAATTTTGGACACAACGGTGAACTTACTGTGAATATAATGAACCAGTTTATTGTTATAAAAAAACTTGTTTCAATTAATAATGACTAAACTGTTTAAAAAAGTTATTATTTTTACTAATGTAAATAATGCCATCTGTAAGATTAATACTGTTATGTGGGTGGACTGGGTTAGGGAACAGTTTTGTGGGGTGGGGTTGGTCGCAACAATTTTGAAGCCCAGTAAATGAATCCTGGACCAAATAATAGTTGAGAACCCCTGATCTATAGACTCATCTAGAGTTGCATATTTTTAGCCTTTTGTTTTAAATTCACATCAGGATTTACCAGCACTGAAGCACTTGGATCTGTGCTGCATTCAGAAGCACAGCTCTGGAGCTTAAGTTCTGTCTAACTCTCTGCAGTCTGGCTGTGGATCACGGTCTTATTCTTGCCCCAGCGGCTCTGACCATGGGCCTCTTATTCAGGGGAAAGGGACAGAGAGAGATCTTGCTCTCCTGATAATCCTGTGTGCACCTTCCTGTGTTACCCCTGCCTGCTGCCTCACTTGATAAACTCCTCGGCTCTGTGTATGTTTGGCTTTAACCCACCCATCCAACACAGATGGCTACTATTCAGTACATGCACACAGACAAAACTCTAGACATTACTAATTTATACTGGAGAAACATTCTTTGTATGCAAAGGGATGTACAAATGAACAATACACAAACGATAAGCAATTAACCATAAACAGTAATATTAATATTTGAGCAATAACTGGTTCTTTTATACTAATTACACAGACAAAAATGGGTATTATTAATTTGTAGTTCATGGAATAAAATCTAAGCATTATTATGCATATTTGTCTGAGGAGCAGTACACATTGAATGGTATTTTTAAATACACAACAGTGTTTAGTTTATATCAAAGCCCTAAAACATTGACTTGTTAGCATTCTAATTCAACAGAGTATTTTAATATACAGTGTATACCTAAAAGTACAAGATAAGTCATCAGTATTATAACTCATCTTTCTCAAAAGGCAAAAACTTTTCAAATGTGTCTATCTGTTAAAAGTTATATTTATAAACCTTAAGAAATGTTTACTAGCATATAGATGGCCTTGAAGTTAACACATACTGTACATGGATGGAATACAATTCTCAAATTGTGATTTCATGTTTAAAGTGGGTTTTTCTTTTCAGCAAAGTCTGTCTTACTTACTCCACCCCACTCCTTCTCTCCCTTCTCTTTCTTTACTCTGTCTCAAACACCTCCTGCTACCCCCTGCTGAAACCAGCATCTCTCTCTCAGAACACACAATCACACTCTCACTACTATTGCATGTTCACCTGCTCACAAATGCATAAATTCTGGTCTTGGGCAGTTTTCTAAACTGTGAACTCTGCATTATTTTACAGTATTCACAGATACACAAGAGGTGGTATGTTTATTGTAGGTGCATTTCTATATATTCACTTATTTACCAACAGGAAAGTCTTACCTTAGTATCTTTGTCTTTATTAGTTACTGATACTGATTCACTTAAAAAATTTCTGTGTTGGTCAACCTGCAAGTTGTTGACCGCAGTAGTACTTTGCCAGATTCTTTTGAAGTTGTGACAGAGCTTCAAATGAACAAAACTTACACTAGTCATTCAGCTTAGCACAGCAAAAGAAGCAGAACAAGAAATTGGCTAATCAGATAAAAATGACAAACTATTTCGATTTCTTCTAAAATTACTTTCAGATTATCTATGCAAAGCACCATCATTTCAGCAGTCGGGCGGAAACTGTCCACCCGGAAATATCATAATAATGTATCATAATGTGTCTGTAAGTCATTTATGTGGCTGAGTGCTGGGTGATAATAATAACAGTCACACAAGCCTCTCTCTCTCTCTCTCTCTCTCTCTCTCTCTCTTTTCACACACACACACATTTGTAGCTCCATAAGCAAAAATGAAATGCACCACTTTTAAACTAATATCAGCTTATTCAGCGTATACATTAAGTATATATGTTTGTGTGTGTGTGGTCCTGATATTCACTACGCTATGGGGGATTCATTACATTATGGTGTCTGGGGTTTGCTTTTCTCTTAACAAACAGCAGAGGCCAGTTGTAATCACAGTAACACTGGCATGCCGATACTGTACATTATTTATGTAAAGCTCTGTGTTTTGTCAATATAATGGTTGCAGATTGATCCCAGCCTGGCCAATCACATCTAGTATTTGATCCCCATTCAGGATTAATCAATGAATAAGACCTGTATAGATCAGTTAGATAGTGAGGTAGCAGAGTAATGGTGACAATTTGTCTGGCCAGGAGGAATTACTGGCAAGTGGGCAGCACAGGATTCACATTGCCTAAATAAAGATCTGAAGTGAATATAGGAACTGAGGGTGCCACAGAGGTTTCTAGGGTAGCGTGATGTCAATTCCTCCAGATGTTTTATTCTCTTTGTCCTCCAGAATGTCCTAGTTATCTTTGAGCTTGTTCATTAATGTTGAATTTTGGCTGATGTGTGCGATAATGTTGAACTTTTGCAGACCAAGCCTTTGTTGCAGCTATTGTTAATCTAAAAGAATCGATTCTCTTGGCTTTAATATTTAATTGTAATGGCAATTTCCTCAGTTTGCAATATAGCTGTGCATCCTCTATTCAAAACTGTTTAGTATAGACACAACAGTAGTGCTTTCACAATGAATTCTCGATAGTCAGCGTTATGAGTGTTTAGTTATATGGCCATGGTTCCAGCTCGGCTATTCTTCTAACTGCGGCTCGATCCGATTCCCCCGATGGTCTCGGGATTGATTCAGCAGAGGTAGAACTCATTAAGGTGTTGAGCTAAATGCAAGCTTGCACTTTCTGCAGGGGTGAAGTGGGACTGCTGTTACTGGATTTCCAAAGGACCTATCAAAATTTAGCATGACTTCCCTGCAGCACAAGAAAAAGCCCAGAATACTTATAACTGATTGATAATCAAGCAAAATCATATTCAGGCTGAGATTAAGGTTCTTTAATCTGTCAAATCACAATGATGTATATATGAATGCATTCATTTTGCACACCCTTATTCTAAAAATGCCTTGTTAGCAGAAAGGAGTAAGTGGTTCTTTTTTTGATTAAAAACTTGTTAGTCAAGGTTTTCTGCATTAAAAACTTCTGTGATGTTTAGCATAATGTTCACACTGCTGTCGTTTTCATGCAATGAACTTTTATTTTTGGGAAGCTGTTCCTTTAAATGCTTTTGCTCAGCCCAATCCAAATTGTCTGGATAAACTATGTATATCTTAAATTTATCCCATTATACAGAACAACTAGAGAAGGCACATATATGAGTAGATAGATCATATAACCAGGGTCACACAGCAATGGATAACTTGTGTACTATCTCAAAGAAATATTATCATACCTGAGAGTGACCTCAGGTATAGCACACATTTCTCGAACCCTGGAAATTACTGGCCAGAGTATGTGGTAATGGGTTATACACAAACACACAGAGAAACACACATCCTGCTTAACAGGCCTTCTTCTCTAGCATTAGAGAAGGAACAAATTGCTGTATTTTCTTTCTGGCTTTAAGCACCATCACTACAAAAACATGTAAATGGCCATATCTCTGTGTTAGCTGACAGTGACATTATGACATCATCGGCATGCATACTCAAAACACAACAGACAGCCAGTGACAGTCCTAGAACAACTAAGTGAACTCTACACACACACACAGTTCTACGTCACACATATACATGACATACCATAGATGTCTTTTGTTTTTACAAATTTTCATGCTAACATTTATTTTCTTTTTTTTAAATTTGTAGTGAAAATGTCTAAACATCCCTAAACAAGATAAATTTACTTTTATTTTTACACATTATATTTATATAATTTATAAATTGATTTTATTATTAAGTTTATTTTACATTTGCAAGAGTTTTATCTTGCCTAAAATTTAAGGATAAAGCAGTTTATTTTGATTTATGGTTACAACAGTTAAAAACTATTTGCCAATAGGGTAAGAAACTAAATTACTCTTAATTCAATATAAACTTAACTCCTAATTCAATCACTGAAAACTATTCTTAATATTTTAATGTGGTTCGGCACCTCATGCAGAAGTTATCTGGTTTTGAAGTTGTTTAGATATTTTACTGGAAAACAAGACAAAAATACAGCCTATTAAAATGTTTTTTTTTCAGTGTAATACAGACTAACCCAAACCCGGACTAACAAGGCCCTGAATAAAAAATGTTCATTTTTAGAAAAAAATAATACTTTCTTTATGAAAAACTTCTCCTTTTGAGAACATCCCCAAAGGGAGGTTTTGACAGACTTAACAATTTTACAAGTTAACAATTTTCTATCCGAATGTAGCTAAATACACACACACACACACACACATGCTTAAAACAGGAACAGAGTAGAGATTACTAGAATATAAATGTCTTATCACAGAGAATCTTTAATAAAAACACTTCCTGTTTTGTTCTGACACATGAATCTAATGAAATCTCCAGTCTCCATAAAGTGATGTTTACATAATAAAGCTGATTTAATATAGAAAGCATAATGTCTTATATTTGTGTGTGAACATGCTGTCTGAAGCTGTTCATTAACCATTGTGCTAGATACCCAGAGGTCTGAATGCGTAATATTTTACAGTAATATTTTGTGGTCCTGTCAGCTCTCCCATCATTGTTTTTAATGAACCTCAAACATCTGAAGAGGTTTCACAGAGTCTTTGTGAAGAGGAACAACAATACTGTTTGATAGATTGTACAACATTCATGCAATAGTTCTGTGGTGCTACTAATTTAAAGGGCAACATTCAGAGAGTGAGATTAAGTGCCTGATTCATGATTATATTCTGGCTGTTTTGTAATGGTGTGTAAAAAAACTGAAGTGTTTTAATTAGTTTAACCTTCTGATAAGCAGTATCTCCATTCCTGGTTGAATATTATTAGTTTTGTTGTTGATGGTTTTAGGGCTATGTCCATTGTGAATGATTTTGTAGTTACAGCTATTGTAAGCATTATCATTACAATTTTGACTACCTACTTTGTGTTTTAAGCGTTAATAAAATTTATTACACCTTGACACATGCCTTTTAAGTAACCACATCTAGCAACCACCAAGAACATCCTAGCAACACCTTGGCAACAACCCAGAAAACCCTAGCTTAATGGAGTTTTGCACGAGCAAACACCTCTTAGATTCTCTAAGAAAAATGTAGTTTTAAGTGTTATTCTGTTTAGTCCTACAGGGTTCCTGGTAGAGAAATATGCTTGTCATAGTCATAAATATTCCCAAGGAACAGACAAATTGATCAAATACATGCCTTAAGTGCACTGTAAGTCACTTTAGATAAAAGCGTTTGCCAAATCTAAATGATTCAAGACTGAAAGGGTTTTTTAAAAACACCCAGTGGGTTGTGTGTGAGTATATGTTTCTTTAATAGGCCAGACTGTTTGCCAGCATTTAGCCAATTCTTGGCTGCAATCCTAGAAGTCCTGTGGGTGGGTTTCTGTGGCCAAACTGTGCTGTGCTCTGATTGGGCAGTGAGGCCACTGTCTGGCCAAAGGGCCCCTGACCGAACAGCAAAGCACATATTACCATCACGCTTGGACTGCTGTTTACACAGTGTGACATCGCCATTAGACCAGCATATCACTCGTAGGCTGTCATTGATACACAAACACACACTGTTACAAACTAAATTACCATTCTCTAGCTATCTCTCTGCTGCATACTATAGATGGGGTTAGCCAAGCTAAAAGGCTGACACACATGCGCATTGACATTATAAATGATGTTGGCTTAATTTATGGTCTCGATTTCCCTGAAAATGTCACACTGGCTCTCCTATCGCTCACACATGGCGATTTTACCTGCAGGCACAGGGATGCTCTTTTCCTCTGCTGTGGATGTGGCTGTATTTGTCATGTAGGTGTCACCTCACAGCAGCTAATGAGACTACACGAGCCATGCTTTATTAACAGATACAGTAAATCATCTCACTGCAGACTGACACAAACCCCCCACGGATGTGCCACTCTAGAATGCAGCGAGTTTAGATGGAGGGCAAACTAAGGCTTTTGTCTTCTGCTTCTCTGATTTTCCCCTGAGAAAAAAAGAACATAATCTCTCTTGGAGACTCTCCATCTCTACAAAATCACAAAATGGGCTTAGATTGTGCAGGATGCCAAATTCTGTGAGAAAAAATCAGAAAATTCGATAGGATCTTTTTGAAGACCAAATTATCTGGGCTGCATTATTCACATAGCTAAATGTTGAAGGATATTGTTAGTTGTTTATTGTTAGCGTACATAATGATTGTCTCGTTGTGAATTTTTATTTCTCTTAATAGATTTTAGGACAAGGTTGATGTTTTGAAACAACTGAGAGCACAAAAAAGTTTCATAAGGTATGAAAGAACAACTGAGCACACAAATCTTCCCCTGGGGGCTTTCGCTTTACACTTGTTATTGTATCTTTAGCCCCCTTTACTTACCTTTTCACCTAACCTAATGCAGGCAGTTAATAAGCAACAGTAACATCTCACATCGTCTGCATTTTGAGCCTGTATCCTGCTGATTATTTGCACAAATTCTCATCATATGCCTGTGGAATCCAAGAGTTCTGAGGGATTGTGAAAGCTAAAATATTTGCTGGATTTGTGGTTTGTTTACATTTAACCAAGCTAATTCGCTGCAGATTGAAAACACAAAGCCGACGTCAAGAGAGAAAATCCAGCATGGCTTTCGCTCTGGATGACTTTTAGGGGGGAGGAGGATCTCTAAGACACTCAGCCCCGCCCACACTAGAGTTTCAACCAATAGGAGCTGGCTTGGAGGAGAGAGCGTGAGAGAGAGAGGGAGGAGAGGAGATGGTAGAGTGGCAGTCATTGCTTGTGTGTAGGGAGCGGTCAATCTCACGCTGCTGCAGTCTGTGAGCATCTTCAAGAGTGAGACTCTTTTCTTCTGTTCTCTCTTTCATTCATTCTGTTCTCTTCTTCATTCATCTTCCTGTACATTATCAAGCTTCTCATTCTTTATGTTTCTGTGCTGTTCTGCTGTTTTCTTTATGTTTTAAGCGTGCTCGCGAGCGCACGTGTTTTTGCCAGTAGTGCAGTGTGTGATGATTAGATTTGGATTGGATTGCATGTGCGTTTTGTACTTTTAAAATGCAAATTATGTTCAAACTGCGAGTGATTTTGACACATTGTTGCCTTGAGCAACAATTTAGAACTTCACTGGTGAATAATTCTTCTGTACCCATTGAGACAACTTTTTCCTGTATGTAGGAGAGCAAATCAGATATTTCTAGTGATATTCCCAGTTGTGCCCAAAAAAACATCCTGAAGTCAGAGATCGGCAGTGTCTTTTCATCCGAGTGGATTTGTTCAGGCTGAGTGTTTTCCTCACTTTTAGCTTTTGTTTTGTTCCCTGCATTATCCTGTGTCTGAGCTCTGCACCAATCCAGACTCTTTAATCTGTTTCTGTCTCTCTTTTTCTCCCCTTCTCTGCAGTGGAAGCGCTTGTTTGTTTAGCAAGAGGTTGTTTTTATTGTTTAGTGGTTTCTTTGTTTTTTGTTTCACTGTTTTTAATATTAAGGTCGATAGAGGTAGAGCTGAGCTGCCTGAGGTTGAAATTTAAGTAATTCTGTAACAGTTCATTGGTGGGAATTTGGATATATTTGTGAGTACATGCTTCTTTAAAACATGTCCTATGCTTTGTACTGCACATGGCTGATTGTATCATCACTGTAATTGTCCTTTTACGTTGCCTGCAGCATGACACAATTGACATGACAATTTACTTGTCATTTGACCTTTGAGTATCACGCAAGGACATGCAAGCTCTCAGATCAGCTTTTCTCCTCAGCTGAACCTTTGAAGATCCTCACACGCACATAAAACATCACTTCCAGCTCAGTCATGTCTGTTTAATGGTGGTTTCTTTGATTCTGTGGTTCGGCTGTAGGAATTTTCTAAGTTGTGGACCAAATAAAATGAGACAAAAGTATAAATCAACATGAACATCAGGCACAGGTGAAGTCATGAAGGTCTGGTTTGTCTAATAGAGTTCAGAGTTGAATGCTGAGCGCATTGTGTTTGCGTGCTGGTCTCAGCAGCATCCACAGCAGATGTAGCTCTGTGCTGAAACAGGGCTATGTATGGATTACCTGCTGAAAGAGCTTGTGTACCTGTGAGGAAAGCTAAGCTTTGATTTAGTGCTGTGTTTAAGTTCTACATCTGTGTTTCTGAGGTTTCTGCGGTCAGCTGTCCTAGCACTGTTTTGAGATTTTTGTGAATCACATTAAGCTAATACAATATTTATTTTATTGTGCATAATCTGTAATAACTCTTCAACTGCTTTTTTAAATTACGGTTCAGTAAGCACAAAAGTTATGTTATAAGTTGTCAGATTGTGTTTTTTTCTGGCACAATTCAGAGAGTCACAAACAGAAGTCACTTCGTCTGAGGGGGTAACCATAGCAACAGTAGTCTGCTGGAGGGCTTTCATTAGGATCAGTGTAGACAAAACATAAGTACTGCCATAAATTATTACTCTTTAAATTGATTTGCATATTACAAAAACTAGGGTTTTGTTTTAAAGGTCTTTAAGAATTGAGCTTCTGCTTACTGTTTGTACAAAACTGCAATTTGGTTTAAGCCAACCTCTATATATTGTACCTTTAAAAAATTTACCTATAGAAGTTCCTTTTAAAACCTTGAAAATCAGTGGAAGCCTGAGACGGTCATTTTTTGAATATATTTCTCTGGATATATACCTCTGTTACAACAATATGTTTAACAAATATATGATTTTTGTACACATCAAAAATTGTAAAGTCTGAGTGCAGATTTGAGTATTATTGTTAGAATAACATTAGATTTGTTTGGTCTGATTAGCAATGAATACTTTTTTTAAAGGCACAAATGTAATGCGCAGACTACAGACTTTTAGCATAATAAAATGTGTTAAACAGAGCTGAGAGTACTGCACTCTTATTAATAGCTGAAAGCATTATCAAATTAACCAAAATATTTAATAAACAAGCATACAAAGAGTGGGGGGCTCTCTTTCTCTCTCTTTATCTATCTCTCTCCCACTCTAAGTTCTCCCTCTCCTGCCTTTCTTATATTGACTGTGTGACCTTGGGCTAGAAGTCAGCACAGTTACAGTAACATTAAGACCATTCAGCCAGTCTGCCTGTATCGATCTGACCTGTTATCTCATACTGTGTCACTGTGATAGCACATACCTAACGGACAGCATTTCCCTGAGAGACCTCTGTATTAATTCTTTGGTTTTTCCCTTGCATGTCTTTCGTTCTAATGATTTTAAGGTTGCTCTTGTGGTTACAAGATGTGTGATTACAAGAATTCTCCTTACATTGTATTGGTTGGTTATTTTTGTGCTCACAGAATACGGGCGTTTTGAGGCCAAAATTCATGACTTACGAGAGCAGATGATGAACCACAGCATGAGTTCCGGATCAGGATCCCTAAGAACCAATCAGAAACGTTCCCTCTACGTCAGGTAACAACGTCTCAGAAAACACACACATTATCACATACTAATTCAATAGCTGAGTTTCTGCCAGTGCAGATCGGACTCTGAAATGCCAAATGTGAAAAGTGAAAATATGGAATAGTTTCTCGAAATGCAATTCTCCACAGCCTTGTTGTGTGGCCTGGATGTTGGATTTATGCGAACATGATCTCTCAAGGCCATGAGGCGTTTTCCTTGCGAGGTGTTTATTAGACACAAACACGCACACACACACTTCAGAGGGTTGTGTGTGAACCAACAGGGGATCTGACTTCAGAACAGTCAGAATTCATCAGTGTCCACTCTACCTCCCTCACACACACACTCTCATACGAGGTGATACAGGCTGTCTTGTGCTTGTGCTCTGATCCTAGATCAGCCAGCAATGAGATCACATGTTCAATGCATCTACAGCCGTTGTGTCTGCATGACATTTAGAGGAGTTATTAATATTTAAGTCACTTAAAAAAAAGTGAAAAGTGCCGACACTGATCTACATCTACAGATGCTATGCAGTATAGTATTAATAATCTGATTAGATATTTTACAAGCAGAACATTACATAAAAATAATTACATAAGTAAGATCTGTGGCACAGTGGTTAATACATAGCACATGCTCATCTATATGATGTAAGTTCAAATCTGGCTTGCGACAAATAGCAATTCTATACCCTGTTCATCTCCTGTCCTCTCTCTACTTTCACTTACTGTTCTTTCTGATAAAGAGAAAAAAGAAAAGAAAAGAATTTAAAACTACTTATTTCTTATTAATAAAAATTGAATTTAATTCAAAGAAGATGACAACACGAAAATGTTCAGTCTTGTTATCAGAAGTACAGACATCTGCTCTTGCCCAAACCTACCAAATATTTGACCTACCCCACAAAACTAACCTCAGCTGCTCTTTATACTTGTGAACAAAACTCAAGTAAAAAGAATGTGATCGTTCTGTTGTCATTCTCTTAGTACTGCTTCACAGTTCATTTAACATGCATAAAGATTAGTTCTTTATTAGCTGGTGGTGACAGGCAGCTGTAGACCTGATTTGGCTTCGTTATAGAGTGCTAGCCGGAACATTTCGACAGAACTGACGCACCTGTGGTTATCCATTGTGATAAATAGCTCTCCTGTCAGCAGTTACACTCACACACACCTCCTCTCCTTCTAATGTGCAGTATGCATCTCATCCATGTTCAGTATCTTCTCAGCTACAGGGTAATGCCCCAGGCCCCCACTGTGGGTGCTGGATAATTGTACTGTTCCATTGACAGTCATTTGGGCCGTTGAGTTGGATATTGGACTGCTTGGCAGAACATGGTTGATGGGAAGTGTTGAGAGAAAGGAAATCAGGCCTTATAGGGAGTGTTCCACTTACTGCAGAACACAATGACTTTGATCTGCCAGTATACAGAGTTTAGCCAATCAGAACAGAGGTAATTTACATAAAGAAATTTTAAAAGTGCAGCAGAACAAACAAGGGGTCAGGGCTGATTAGGTTGATTAGCATAATCCAGTTGCTATATCTATACCGTCTGATTCCAAAAAGCATGCTCATTCAAAATGTATGTGTATTCTGACTAAAACGAGGATAGAAACAAACTTGAATATGTGACCTATGCTGGCAAAATGAGTCGGAATGAGCATAGGCTAATCACAGGCTACAGGTAAAACAAGTTAAAAGTGTCAGTTTTGGTCTAATTTGAAGTTTTCAGAAAAAGGAGTTTGTTAAGCCCTCATCTGGCGAACCCAATGCTCTAAGCAGTTAAACATCTGAGAGGTGTATCCTCCCAAATCTTTTTTTGTTTTAAGCCATAAAAAATTGCCACTTTTTTAGCTCTCTTCTGCTAATGACTGGTGGTTCAGCCCAGGTGTAGCTCATTAATTTTTTGTCTAATTCCAACAAGTCATACATCTTTTGAAGTTTTTTTTAAAGGAGTAAAATAACAACAACTCATTTTGGAGAATTTGCTCATTGTGACTTGTTTTGCCAATATCAGTCACATATATAGAATACTGAATGCATGTAGAATTCTGCCACTGAATTGTGGCTTAAAACAATAATGCTAGTGTCCCCACTAAAGCTCTGCGGAAGGCAAGAGAGATTAATGACAAAACCATAATTTCCTATTTGCCTCTGTTGAGCAATGAGATGCATTAGAGTTTTGATGAGATGACTGCAGAGGTACGAATCTATTTCTATGAATAGAAAGCACACGTCCATTTATAAGCAATGCATGCACGACTCCACTTACACACTGATAGTATCGAATGAGTCAGTTATTGAGTGACTTTCCTCAATCAGCATCTTTCAGTGTTTCTGTCACAGTGAATCAACATCACATTTCCTCTTTAAAAGGAAAGTGCGTCCTTGTTTACCTTTTCAAAATGCCCTAGAAGTTCTTTACTTTTACCATAACAACACCCTTCTTTCCCGTGTGTGATCGAGTTCATCGCTCATTATACGTGAAAAGTCCAGTGCATAAAATCTGTCCAGTGAAGATGTAAGTTTCAGAATGTGAATTACGAAGATCACATTAAATTACGATGAATTAAATTCAATTTCAACACAGAAATATGAGAGTATTAGTATATTAGTGTATTTGTATGTGCTGTTACTAGACATCACAACAAACCCCAATCTCCAAGTATTAAACTCACCCCACACACTATAGCCCACCTGGCCATTACAAGACCACTGAACCACACATCCGCATTCCACCCAGCTTTACTCTCCGGTTGCTTTTAAACATACCATATCGCCGTAAACAGCAAATGCGTTGCATTATCTGCACCCATTCCTGCATTCTCAACACTTTCTCCTAGTTTGCGTGTGTGCATGTAATGCTTTTTCTTGTGACATGCTGATGGCTTCTGCTTTTATCTTGCCGCTCAGCAAATGCTACACACATTTTATAGAGGACTGAGGCAGCACTCACTTTATCTTACAGCACATTATCTTACACATTTGCTGGAGTGGAAAAGCACTGTCCCTGAGGTTCATTACCTTGTTCTGCTGAGCACTGTGTATTACACACATACATGCAGTTACTCTTGCTTTAACAAACACATTGAGTCCTGATCTGAAGTCAGAATATCTGAAGCCAGAGACTATGGGGACTCCGGAGACTCCACTGTCAGTATAAGGGTCATTCTACAATCATGGCAAAATTTCCATCTGAAAATGCAGTGCTATTTTAATTATTTTCTCATAAGTTCATTGAAGGTTACACTAAATCATTGTAGAAATTTATTTGATTAACATCCTGTAATAAATGCTATAGCGTGGTAAGTCAACCAACATTTTAAAAAATATTCATTCTGATATGTCCGAATATGTCATTTTGTTGCTTTTTACTTTAACAGCAAAAGTTGTTTCTATTTAGCTGCATTATGAAGCAGAAATGTGCATATTTTCATAGACTTTCAACATTAAAGAAACTTAATATTATACAATATAATATATATACATATATATTATATAATATATACTATTCATAAACAGTGTTTTAGAGCATGTAAGGTTTTCTATAGGAGTTTTGTATATTGCTGCTTGACTTTTTGCAATTTAAAAGTGTGTGAGCATCTGCCACTGCAGTGATCCAGTGACTCACATCCATGTGAATGCTGCATTGAGCTGCATATACTGTATGTGTATGATAAACATTAACATTTATGAGCATTTTATGCGATTTATCCAAACACTGAAAGAGACTTACTGTACTTCAGTGAAGGTGAGGAATGAATTATTGTTGTAAAAATAGAACAGGAAATGGGGAAATTTGCAAGCCAGACTCAAAATTGCATTACCCGCATAAACACTGTGGTTTAATGTGCATGTGTGCAGCACAAAAAGAGAGGATATTTAGTACAAAATTCATTAACTGAATGCTTTTTTAAACAAATGAGGTACTGGTAATGATCTTCAGCTGAACAAATATGTTTTATTTATTACGGTAAGGGCACATAACAGCCACAGAGGGCAGAGAGTGTCACTCAGTGTCATCTGACAGCAATGCTCAGTGTTTGTCAGCAGACTGTACTGGCACATGCTATTCGAGGAAGTTTGTGAGAAAAAATGCATTCACTGTAATGGGCTCAAGATCTGCCAGCAAACACATATAAAAATATTATTTATCTGCACTATACGTAGCTTACAGTTTCCATAACAACCCGGGTATGTTTTCAGGCCAATGAGAAAACATGCTTTTTCTCCAAGGCATGTTTGCCAGTGTGTGTGAGAAAGAGTATTTATGTTTCATTTTTAAATGAAACAGTTATTAACAAGGACTTTGAAGATGAATCAGTGTAAGAACTTTGCAGTTCATTTCTAATAACTTAATAAGGTTTTTTAGAATTAACGAGATTTCTTAGAACTTAACAAGGTTTACGGTAATGCATCCTTAACAGCGAGGGCATCGCTCACGCTGGATGGTTTTGCTAGAATTGATAAATAACATTGTAGCACTAACTTGAGTGACCCTGGCAGTAATTATAGTGACTAAACAGTTCTGTTATCATCTGTAACTTCTGAAGGTATGTTATCTTTGCATCCTCTCACTGAACAATAAACGTTTAAAATATCGCATGGCATTTAGAGAGCAATCTGTGCTCTTAAACTCTTAAATACGGCTGTAATTGCAAATCAGTTTTACTAAAAAGCACATTTGTGGTGGCATAATGCATGGTAAAATAAACTCAGTTTAATGCATAAGAGCAGCAAATGTTCAGGCCATTATGTGCAGCCTATTAATTTTATCATGGAGGTATCTGCTCGCAGCAGTGCAGTTTTTGTAGCTTGTGTATTTCTTATTGATTTTTGTGTCCTTGGAATGATATTGATCACCACCAGAGAGAGTAACATGGAAATAATATATATATATATATTAATAATATATTAAAGTAGGCTATAGTAAAATTATACAGTATTAAAGGTAATTAAAATGATTTAATACATTTCCACATATTGCCTCCTGCAAGTGTAAAGCTTGCCTCAGTATATAAATATGTTACGCAATAAAATATTACTCTTAGTGGATGGTAGTAGTGGAGAGGTGCTGTACAATCCTATTAAAGCATGTCATTCATTCTTAGAGATTTACCCCCAGTGTGTCCAAGATTTTGACTGCCAGTGTATATGTTACATATTCTCTTTATAAATACATCTAGAAAAAGACTTAGCCATGGGCTTGGCTATGTGAGACCTGCAGAACCTGCAGAGGAGATGTGTCACCCACAGGAAGTGACAATTCACTGGCCTCAGCCCAGTTTAGTGTTGTCTAAATTTACGTTTATTGCTTCTGCATCATAGACTTCCTTTCCAAAACAGATGTGTTGTCATGACTACAAATAGCAGTATATATAATAAAGGTGATGAGAACAGTGGACGCATTCTCTCCTATTCTCTCTCTCTCTGTGTCCCCATCCCTCACACATTTGTTCAGAACAGCCTGTTGTAATCTGGGAGCTTTTATCAGGGCTGAATATCCATAAGTGTTGTTTAGTCTTTGTTGTCTTTAAAGAGTATAATGTAAAATTAGCATTCTGAATAAAAAATGAATTGTATAAATATCTTTTTGGGGGGTATGTGGTGCATACAGGTCCAAAGTGAATGTCCAAAACTGTACAGTGATGTGTGTGTGGGTTTTTTTTTCTACTATTATTTTTAACAAAATAAATGTAACTTGAATCTGTTGGTCTCTGTAGACCGGTATTAAGGTTTGTCTGGCAGTGTGTAAAAGGGACCTAGAGGAACAGGTTTAATTGCCATTATAGCTGTTATCTTCAGTATTGTGTGCTCAGTGTGACAGGCCTATAGGTGACTGTGACAGCCTGTCTGTATCTTTCTGTGTGGATGTGTCTGCGTTATTACATCCTCTCTTCCCTGCTGAAAACAGATAAGCTAAACAGCCTGATTGTAATCCAGTGGCGTTTTCTGTGGGAAGGTGGGGTAAACAAAGAATGAGAAAATAACAGAGAGTAGAAAAAATCTATTATGTAACATGAAATCAATCAATCATTTCCCCCAAAGTAATACTGTCTGACAGTGACACCAGCTGATAAAGGTTCAGAGGGAGGCAGCATCTGTTTTTACTGCCTTTTATGTGATGTAAATGTAAGTAGGATATTAAAATGATAGGTAACAATTCCTGTAAGAGAAGAAGGATCTTCTTACACTATGATTGGCTGAGTGTCCTGTCAATAAGATAATGCCCACCTGTCATGTTCACAACTGGCCAACAATATGTAGTGAAGATTTGTTGATTATTAGTCTGAAGAGAAGGTAACTAAGAGCCAAACAACAGTAAGTACTGATAAATAAAGATTATACATGATGCTTTTTACTGCATTATTGTTGTCGCTATTTTTAAACACTGTAAAGGTTTAGTAACATTTATACTGTTTAAAAAAATTTGTGTCTAAACCCAGTGAAACCCAATGAAACACTGATTTGATTTGTTGTTATTGAAGAGTATGTTGTTATAAACATAAAACATAAAAATATATATTTATGGCTTTAAAGTGTAAGGTAACTTTTATTTTAATGCCTTTGATCCAAAAACTGTGAACATCAAATGGAACTGCAACATTAATTTATATAAATGAACAAAGGCCAAACTCAGGGAGTTCACACCACTGCTGTAAACATACCAGAAATCAGAGTCTGACTCCAATGTACACGCTCCCCTCGGACGATTCAGGTTTAAACTCAGAGCTGTTTTGTTTAGTTTGCCTTTGATCCAGTCTGAACCGTCTGCTCCTTAAATAGAATAGACTTTGTATCTTTCTGAGGATGTGTATGAATCACTGTTATTCTCATAGTTATTCTCAATTCGCCACATAAAGATTCACTCACTCCAAACAGCAGGAGAGCATAGTAAACTGTGATCACCTTTCAAAGATGACAGATACATTTAATATTTTTTTAGCCAAGTCCTTTTTGTAACTTTAAAGCCAGATTCGATCCCACATTGTCCTCATGAGCACCATTTATGTGGATTAACTGTTTATGATTTGGCTTTGACCTGTTTACAACTTTATTTAATTGTTAAAATAGACCATAGTGGTTCAGTAGTCACACTCTATAGAAATATTACTGTAATATGATGTAAGCTCCCCCAGGCCTGGCAGGAAGAATGATGGAGCCACTTGCAAGGTTTCCGTGGTGATGAAACTCTTCATTTCCATCATGTATTGAACATTCTACTATTTTTCACACACTTTCAACAGTTATTTGTTCGCAGGCCTGGAAAAAAATTACATTTACATTTAAATTTACACTTAATAAAATCACTAAAATGAATATACAGATATGTGCCTCCTACAGATATGAGTTGCATGAGTGTGTCTATAAAACTGATGTGTGTGTCCTCACAGGGCTTTGTTTGACTATGAGAGGGCAAAGGACAGTGGGCTACCCAGCCAGGGTCTGAGTTTCAGATATGGAGACATCCTCCATGTGATCAATGCCTCTGATGATGAGTGGTGGCAGGCCAGGAGAGTGACTCCTGAAGGGGACAGTGAGGAGATGGGTGTCATTCCCAGCAAAAGGAGGTGGGAGCTCATATCCTACTGCATCACATATTCTACTATAGTATAAACTTCTACTTAATCTTGTGTTTTGTGCTCCCATAAGACACTTGGTTTAATCTTAGCATTATTATCTTTACCCTGCTGTCCTATATTTGAGTTACCTTTTAAAAATCATACTTTAATAACTTTTAAATTGAAATGTTCAGTGAAGCTTAAGTTGAGATCGTAGTTAGTGGTAAATGAGCAGACTTTTTAACTTTGAAATCACTTTTAACAACATTTTTTACCTAGAGGGGCTTTTTTACTTTAAGTCATATTTTTGTAACTTTTTGTAAGGCAAAAATCTAACTTTAATCTAATCTAACTATTTAAATAATTTAATAATTTAATTCTTCATTAGAATAATTATTCTGAGAATTTATAACCCCTTTAGCCAAAAATTAAATCTCCAAGCCCTTCATAATTTCTGACCCTACTGTCGACCCCTATTCAGTATTTGCATATGCATGTCTTAAAGGTACAATAGCAAAAACAGCCTAATTAATTCTAATGAACTAAATTATGACCAACTTTATGACTTACTTGACATTAGGGGAAGAAACAAATAGCTGTTAAGAGTATAATAGGTCAGTTAAACGCAATGCCTAAAGAAGGAACTTTATTGAAATATTATCTAATTAAGATTTGCAGGCTATAATGGAGTGCAGGACTTTTTTCTGTTACCCCGTTCAAATGTGAAGTGACTTCATCTCTTCTGTTTTACTGCAACAGGGTGGAAAGGAAAGAAAGAGCTCGTCTGAAGACGGTTAAATTCAACGCAAAGCCCGGCAGCCTGGACTCGAAGGGGGTAAGTGCTTCATTTGTAGAGTGCTGGTCTTAAAAGGTTTGATCAGTGCCAACACCCTAAATTCTGTTCGCCCCACTTTTCTCTCAGTGATTTCAGTGATTTAATGACAAGAGTTCAGTGATTTAATAATAGTTTAGAGAGTGAAAGAGAGAGTTCATCACCAGTGTTTTTTCACTGTTTTTTTTTTCAGTCTATCTGGTTTAATACAGTATTTGTCTATCACGTTCTTCTCAGTCTTTAGTATCTGTCGTGTCTTGTCACCATCAGTTTATTTTCCCATTTCAGGTTTTGCTGGTGGGCCAGTCATTCAGTCAGTCAGACTCCTAGTGTGTGTGTGTGTGTGTGAGGGAGAATCTTTTCTGCCGCAGTGTGACAGCTCACTGTGAGCTCTCAGCTTCAGTACTGCAGTAAGACAAACCCCAACAGGCAGCTTATACAGAACCAGCACCAGTAATGTGTGTCTTACATACATAGATTTATTTCCTAATGTTTAATGGGATGTGGTAAAATAAGGTAATCTATAGTAAATATCTGTTTGTGTGTGTGCATGTGTGTGTGAACAGGGGAAGTGAATTAAGTTAAAGAATGTAGTGGGTATTTTTAGATCGGTACATGTTCATACAGTCATTCCATTTTTTAGCCTTATGATTCCTGCTAGTATCCATAGCAACATCACAGCCAGGCCTGCAAATATCAGTCTTTTTTTGTCTCATTTGAAGATGGTGGGAGAGGAGAAGGGTGGGGGTGCTGGCACTGATGGGTGACTTGAGGGTTTTGTTGTGTGGCTCTGTGTTGGTGTTGAGATGCACCAGAATGTATATATTTAATTTTCAGTGTTGATTTAAATATGAAGCATATGTTTGGATGTATATGTATGTTTATATTAAAGAGGTTCAGCATCATGTTGTAAATATGCCCTTTCTCATGAGGTGTACAAATATAAACAGGGTTTCTTCATATATTTAAATAGTCAGAAGCCACAAATACATACACAACATCAGTATTATTGTATTGATAAGAATATATGGGTGAATCCTATAAAGAAATTTCCGACGCATGTTTCATCCCAGAATTCATAGAAATGTAAGTATATTTTGTAAATTAGAAATTAAGCCTCCTTGATTAGTTTTGGTTTTGCAATTTTTGTTCCGATTTTCATTACTGAGATCCGATTTGCATCACAATAATGAAAATTGTAGATTGTGCTTAGCTGTCATGAAAATAATGCAAATGCACAATACAAAAATCTGAATTACTTTTTAATTTATTTGTTTCTTTAAGTTTTAGGATGAAATATGAGCTGGATGTTTCCTACAGGTTTCATCTATACTAGATTGTAATTTATCAGAACAAATTCCTTCATTTTTACTATATTAAACTTAGACAGTAAAGCTATACTATATAAGTTTAGAAAATCGTTTAGACGGAGCTAGACAATCACATTCAGAATCACACCAGTCACATTCAGAATCACACCAGACACATTCAGAATCACACCAGTCACATTCAGAATCACATTCAGAATCACACCAGTCACATTCAGAATCACACCAGTCACATTCAGAATCACACCAGTCACATTCAGAATCACATAAGATCAGAATCACACCAGTCACACACATTCAGAATCACACCAGTCACATTCAGAATCACATCACATCAGAATCACACCAGTCACATTCAGAATCAACCACCACATTCAGAATCACACCAGAAAAATCACATTCAGAATCACACCAGACACATTCAGAATCACACCAGTCACATTCAGAATCACACCAGTCACATTCAGAATCACACCAGACACATTCAGAATCACACCAGACACATTCAGAATCACACCAGTCACATTCAGAATCACACCAGACACATTCAGAATCACACCAGTCACATTCAGAATCACATTCAGAATCACACCAGTCACATTCAGAATCACACCAGTCACATTCAGAATCACACCAGTCACATTCAGAATCACATTCAGAATCACACCAGTCACATTCAGAATCACACCAGACACATTCAGAATCACACATAGAATCACACAGTCACATTCAGAATCACACCAGCACACAAATCACACCAGACACATTCAGATCACACCAACATTCAGAATCAACCAGTCACATTCAGAATCACACCAGTCACATTCAGAATCACATTCAGAATCACACCAGTCACATTCAGAATCACACCAGTCACATTCAGAATCACATTCAGAATCACACCAGTCACATTCAGAATCACATTCAGAATCACACCAGTCACATTCAGAATCACACCAGACACATTCAGAATCACACCAGACACATTCAGAATCACACCAGTCACATTCAGAATCACATTCAGAATCACACCAGACACATTCAGAATCACACCAGTCACATTCAGAATCACACCAGACACATTCAGAATCACACCAGACACATTCAGAATCACGACAATAGAATCACACAACAGATACACATTCAGAATCACACCAGTTACATTCAGAATCACATTCAGAATCACACCAGTCACATTCAGAATCACACCAGTCACATTCAGAATCACACCAGTCACATTCAGAATCACACCAGTCACATTCAGAATCACATTCAGAATCACACCAGACACATTCAGAATCACACCAGACACATTCAGAATCACACCAGACACATTCAGAATCACACCAGACACATTCAGAATCACACCAGTCACATTCAGAATCACATTCAGAATCACACCAGTCACATTCAGAATCACACCAGTCACATTCAGAATCACATTCAGAATCACACCAGTCACATTCAGAATCACACCAGTCACATTCAGAATCACACCAGACACATTCAGAATCACACCAGTCACATTCAGAATCACATTCAGAATCACACCAGTCACATTCAGAATCACACCAGACACATTCAGAATCACACGCTAACTCATTTTTTATAAGCAGTTAACCTATACAACATCACAGGTCACAGATTTAGTCCCCCTTCAACAGCATGGCCTCTTGCATGCTTTGTGTGTTAATATGAGTCAGTATTTGTTTACAAGTCCAGTTTGCCTTTGCATGGCACCAAATCAGCTTCAGTTGCCTTTTGTTTATCATTGTTTACCTTCTTGTATGTTCATTCCTATTGATCATGTTTTAATTTAAATACATTTGAGCTTGTCTGAGAAAAGCTCAGGTGCTGTGGCGTCACAGACAGCAGAGATTGGATCAGCCTTCCCTTTAAACAAACAACAAACCTATTCAGCACCATCCAAGTGTTTTCAATTCCAACCAAACAAAAATAAATCAATTCGAATCAGTATGATGAAACATATTCAAAACAAGCAAATCACAATCCTAATTGAGATGCCAGGTGAACTATGCCGCCAATGAAAATAAGATAAGCCGGACAGATTGGATGTTGGTTATTTGGCTGTTTCCTGGGTGCTGTCTCTAACGCCTGGCTCCCGGTTGCCGTGTTGTTTTGTCAGCATGATTGTGACAGCGTTTAGATCCCTTTGTTTGCTCCATGCTCTTTCTCCGCACAGTCATTCAGTGATAAACGTAGAAAGAACTTCATCTTTTCACGCAAGTTCCCTTTCTACAAGAACAAGGACCCTGACGAACAAGACGGAAGCGACTCGGAACGTAAGTAGCCACAAAGGCATGTGCACTCACACGCACGTAGGCACACACACGCATCCTCCAGGCGGGGCGGAAAGTTTAGGTGTGTGTAGGTAGATTCAGGAAGCCCATGTGTTTCGTCTCTGTTCTACATCCTCTTTCTGCTCTCGTTATCGGCCGCCCACCACCAACCTTACTGTCTCTCTCTCCCTGTCTTTCTTTCTCCCATTCTCTTTCATCCTCTCTCTCTCTCTCTTTCTGATCGGCTTTGTGGTGTAGGACATCTCTGGAATAGGGGAGGACGGGTATGGAGCAAAGACACTGAGTAAGTGTGTTAAGGATTAGACCCAAAACCTTTCTCCCAAGCACACATTTGATATTTCAGTTCAGGTTTGTTGCTTTCGTTTGCATCTGTCCATAAGAGGTCTGTCTGCATGTAAGAATACAGATGTATGTTTGTTCACTGTCTTAATATCTCAGTTATTCATAGGTTTTGTCCAAGCTAAAATGTTGCATGAGCATAACCCATGTGAGGTTAGTTTGTCACAGGACTTTGTTCACTAATTGTTTGGCCTGTATGTCGAGACTTTTGTTCTGTTGTCTGGTGTTTTACGTCTTTAAAGGAACATTTTGGGTTAAATACAAGTTAAGCTAATTACCACAGAAAATAATGTCGACTTGTTCAGAAGGACAAAAGCATCATCTTGTTAATTAAATTCTAGTGATTGAAGCTCAACAATTCAACCCTGTATTAACTTATGTTAACAGGGTTGAACTAGAAACTCATAGTTTCCATATAACTAACAGAAATTAAAACTGGTCCTATTTTGTGCATCGTTCATATAAAATGCCTCCTGAGTTTATAAATGCCAAAATAATCCATGCACGGATAAGCACTTTTAATGGAAGTCTGTTGGGTCAACCTTTGTATACTTGTTTTTTCTGAAGCCATGTGTGTTTTTGCTGTATTTACAGTGTTCTGCCAAATGTTGTCTTGTGTTTTATATACACATCAATAGCAATCAGCCTAAACATTACATTATGTTTTTATATGTGCCATTGGGGATCCAATATAACAGTAAAATCCAATATACTGTATAGTATTACATTCAGTGAATTAAATAATTTGTAAGCCCTGAATATATGTATGACAAGATTAAATGCATATATGGGAAAGAGAATGATGTTCACAGAAAACAAAGCTTATACTGTAACACATACTGTAAGTAATTATGGTTCTGTTAGAATAGAGGATGTTTAAGTTTGGGTTAAACAGGTTTAACTCTGACGTCCCTGATACTGCGTTCCTAATTTAATCTCCTGTGTCTAATTTTATTTTATGCTGGAAATTCAAGTCCAGTTCTGTCCAATTTAACCAGCTTAGACTGTCAAAGTTTACAGTGAGCCCCTGATAATCATCTTCAACGCTCCAAAAGTAGGACACACTGCTTCAGGAAAAAGTTTCCAAGAATTGTGATGACTTTAGGTCAGTTTGTTGAGATACTGTAGACCACAGCCAGAACATTGGGCTGTCAGGTTTAGTAGTCGTTTTAACTGTGGCATCTTTTCAGAAGGAGTATGAGTTTAAAATTCACTGTCTGGCTGAACTTTAGACAGATCAGGTTTTGTCATATAATTGTCACATTGTATGATGCTCTACTGGACAGCCATAAAGTGCCATTAACAGCATAATGAAAGATGACATGTTTGTTTTCCCTGTCCGGTAAACAGATTTTGTCACTTTATTTCATTTGTTTTTAAAAAGGGACTCACTTTTAATGCATTGATGACTAATGCTGTCAGAGAAAAATGGTTTGAGGTTGGTTTCTTTTGAGATATAAGTTTTAGCCATTGAAGTTAGAAATTTTGGTTTTAATAAACAAATATTTTCAACCATAGAAATAGAAGAAAAAATACAAAAGCTTGATTTTTGTTCTTAATGAAGGACTGCTGTGGTCTGAATGAAGGACTGTTATTTTCTGTGAGATTGTTTTCTGTGGTAATTTTATGAAAACATTCGATCTTCTAACAGAATATACACAGACACCACTCTCAACATTGAGCTTTATATGATATTTGTCATTTGATTTAAGTATATTTTTTGAAGGTGCAGTGTATCATTTTTGCACGAATAGCTTTACCAAATGGAATTGCAACAATACTGGCTGTTTTCAAACAGGTTTCTTTATCTTCATACTTATCTTCTGTTTGATGACCAAACAGATGTTCCCACTTCCCAGTAATGTTTTAAAGCGTAACAGTGTTCAAAAGCGAAGCTCATCCTTCCAGTGTAGGAAGCTAGTTCTGTATCAAGGTCAGAGGTCAATGTCCAGTCTCACAGTATGAAGTATGATCTGTTATCACCATCAAATCCACACTCTATACAAATCAAAGATGTTACAATATAGAGTGTGTTTGATGCATTTGTAAGGCACTGGTTTTAAACAGGCACAGCCATTTATTCTGTTTATTGCAATAGCTTTAACACAAATAAAGGCCATCTAGCATTTCCACAGCATCTAAATTGCGCCAGGTACGACGGTAGCACCACACAAAAGCTGATTCATGCATGATTCATTCGTCGTTTAATGTTACCAGTGCCAACAAGAAAAATGAAGCCTCGGCTCAGAATAACACAGGATGGGGTTTGGGTTTGAATCGATGGATAATAGCCATATTGTGTTCCTGCACCAGCTTGCCTTTGTTCATCCCAGAGCTAAAAATAAACTCCTCTGGTCCCCGAGCGTGCAGACCACCCAGAACCAGCATCACTTTGGACCAGCATTCTCATAATTGGACTATTACATCCAATTAGTATCGGTGCTGTCTGCAACTTCAGTCTCATTTGTGATTCTATCGCCTTTCTGTTGTCCATCATCGGCCCAAAGCAATTCTGTGTTTCCCTTTAATCTCCCAAATGAGCGCTCTAACCCAATATTGCAGCTGTTTTTCATTTTTTCTCCTCTTTCAAACAAACGTCCTTGCCGACAAGCACATAATAACATTACAGGCTCACTAATTCGTTTACACGTTCAATTGAGCTGAGCTTCGAGAGCAGAGACCTTGGTGAAGGGCGCTGAACGCGGCCCTCTCGGTAGCGACCGTTCTGCAGACAGCAAGCCAATCCCATCACAGCTGCTCGCCCCACTGAGTGTGTTTCTGTGTTCTGTTGCCAGGAAGTCAAGAGGAACTCGTCCTCTCATACGAGCCCGTTATTAGACAAGAAAGTAAGTGCTTCTCTGTTACCTCACATGTTTGGACTGTTCACTATAGGTTCACTATATGTGTGAACTGATGACATGATCACTGTTTGCGATGAGATCACAGGAGCAATTTTTGTTTGCTTCTGGTTGAACAGTTCATTACGCCAGGCCGGTTATAATCTTGGGGCCCATGAAGGACAGAATCAACGATGACCTCATCTCTGAGTTCCCGGACAAATTTGGGTCATGTGTTCCACGTGAGTAACCCTTGGTTGGTTCCCTGTTGGTGGTTAGATTATCAAATAAACTAGTCCTCAGTGGATCCTCCATGAATTAGTTGTTTTGTCTTTAATATGCACAAATTAACTCTCAGTTAAGGCTGACTCAACCATAGTCTCAAAACAGGCCAACTGGGCAATAGAACACATATGACAATAGAATAATTAATCTCACTTATTCCGTTATGGGGTTCACATGGGGGGTTAGAAAGACCTCTGGCTGTAGTAGATTGTAATTATATGCAGGAGTCTTGGGGGTTTTCAAGTCTTTATGCTGATGGCTGTGCTGGTGAAGGTCCACTGAGATGAACTGGTAAGTTTAGTTTAGTAGTTTTACCGTAAGAGTCTGTGGTGTTCCCTGCTGTCCTGCAGTAGCTCTGTGGGGTTCTTGACACTCGTTTCATTGTGGTGTAACTCAATATAGTCTCTTCCAAGTTTGCTCATGAACAAACCTCAGCTAGGTCACCTGATTAGTGTTGTTTCAATAGCTGGGGTAACAAGGTTTTGAAGCAAACCTTGGATTAAACACATGAAAGTTATCTTTACATAATCCATCCATCCATTTAATTTTATACTTCCTATCTCAAGGGTCATGGGCCTTGCATAATCCATACATCAGAATTACCTGTGTTTGGTTTTACATTTATTTATTGTTTTTTACATTTTATTGTTTTGAAAAGGGCTTTTCTGCCATACCCAAAATGTTTATATCTGAGTGGAAGTCCATACTGACCAAATTCATATAATTTCAAATTCAAATCAATTTAATAAATGGGTCAATAAATTCAAATCCAAAATGACCACTGTGCAAATTATTCTGTTTTTTGTGATGCGAATGTGACCTCTGATCTGAAAGACTAAACAGAACACTATTGTGTGATATATTTGTGATTAAATCTATAAGAATCTATTATAAATCATCTTTAATGGTAGTTTTTATGTTGCAGTAGGTCATTGGTCTGTCCAGCAGTAATCCAAAATGAATGAACAGTGTTCATGTAGCACACTGTTGCTATGGTTACCTTCTGAGCAAACGTGTTTTCTGTCTGTGTACTGGCAGGTGAAAATAAGCACCCCATTAACATGACATCTAACCTTGAACTTAAATATCTTTGTATGTCTATAAAAAGAATATATCATATAAAAAGTATATATGCTTAAAAAGTTTATATTTTCCACTCTGAAATTAACTTTCATCTAGATCACAAAGCTCTATCATCCCCTCCATCTTGGACGTTTTGTTTATTGTCTGCTTATCAGGTTTTTCATTTAATTTATCTTAACCATCTTTTGTTTATTTTCGTCATTTGAAAAAGCGGCTAGCAGGTCAGGGTCAGAAGGTAAGTGAGAACATAAGTCTGCAAAGAACCAGATATAAAAAAATAATTTGCAATAATGTCAGTGCTTCCCTGTTAGATCCAGTTTGTGTAGCCTGTGATTCTCTGGGTAGTTCTGCTTAGATCGCAGCCACAGTATGTTCTCTTACATAAGATCACCCTTACAGTCAGACATATAGCGAGTTGTTTTGAGCCAATGAAAGTACAGGCTTATTATTGTGTTACTACATGAATGCTTACATACAGTACAGTGATGATAAATTAAATTCATTTGTGTAGATGTTACTGGTTCTTTACTGTGGAACCAAGAATCCAAGTCTTACAACATTAATGCTGGGATTTTTATACAAATCTCAGATACTACTAGACCAAAGCGGGATTATGAAGTGGATGGGAGAGATTATCACTTTATGAGCTCACGAGAGCAGATGGAGAAAGACATCCAGGAGCACAAATTCATCGAGGCGGGACAGTACAACGACAATCTGTACGGGACAAGCGTCCAGTCTGTCAAATATGTGGCTGAGAGGGTCAGTAGTCTCCGAAGTTCTTCACCCACAGAATTTTGTATGCTAGTAACACAGACTTTCACATTCTGGAATGCCAAGTTACTGTTAGCATATCACGGATGTGCATTTAACTTGACACACAATCTGAAACACAAAGAAACACATTATGAACAGTCAAATGGCTTGATCTGGCACAGTTACATAGATCAACAATTGCAAAAACCAGATGGATCGTGAGATTGTGTGCTGTGTGGGCTCCTTATTCTACTGTTCAGCTTGCCAATGTTTAGAAAACTGTCCTCTGTTGCTTTTCTAGGGAAAGCATTGCATACTTGACGTGTCTGGGAATGCCATAAAACGACTACAAGTAGCACAACTGTACCCCATTGCTATCTTTATAAAGCCCAGATCCATTGAGTCCCTAATGTAAGTTTACACACACACACACACACACACATTGAATTTCTGTAACTGCTCAATCTGAATTCAGTCTGGATTCAGTGTGAATGCTCCTGGTTTAAAACAGTGGATCTAGTGGATTTTGATCCTGTGCTTGTTTCAGGGAGATGAATAAGAGGTTGACAGAGGAACAGGCCAAAAAGACATTCGACCGTGCCATGAAACTGGAACAGGAGTTTGGTGAATACTTTACAGGTAAGTGAAAAGCAAAGTTTCTAATCCATCTAGAGGTCCTCGGTGACACCTAGAAGCTCGAAGTCTTGCCTCATTTGCATATTCTGATAGTCTGTTGCATATGCATTACCTCGGGGGCCGGCCACTGTAGTCTGTTACATCCATCATATTTGACAGCAGAACCACTAAGTTGATTCACTCCTCTGAGTGGAACACAGCAACTTCCTGTTGAAATATGCATTAGCGTGACCCTCGAGTCTGTATGGAATGAATATGAAATACTGCGCGACAACATAATGACTTATTTGGGGACATTTTAAACCCGTGTGGCTATGCTATTGTTTTCATTTTCATTTCCCAGCTTCACATCAGCATAAATCTTCCAGAAGGGATTAAAAGACCCATGTTGCTTTACTGCTAACACTACTAATTACTGCTTTAATAAGGACGCTAAGAGACATGCCCCTTTAAAATAGAAAAAGCTGCATAGTTCTCTAAAGAACATGGGCTTTATTAGATACAAAGATCATGCTTTGGTTAAGTCTATTGCTGGGTTAAATGTTCTTATAGTTTATTCTGAAGAATCCATGAGAGATAAAGCCACATGGCTTTCAATTTTTTAAATGGGCTAATTATCCATTAAGTTTAAAAAACGATCATTATGAGACTGTCATCAGGGCTTCTTACCTCTTGTGGGGCAAAGCGATGAAGATTTTGCTGTATAGCATGCCTAAGGATCTATTAATATTTTTTGTCTTTCTCTCTCTCTCCCTGTCTCTCTCTCAGCACTGGTTCAAGGGGACACACTAGAGGACATTTATAACCACTGTAAGATGGTGATAGAGGAACAGTCTGGACCTTACATCTGGATTCCTTCTAAAGAAAAACTATAAAAATCACCTTGCCCTGACCGGGACCTTGGACTGCAAAAAACAATATAGGAATAATTTGTAACATAATATAAATTATTATTATGGCAATGTTTATTGTTAACTCTTACGGTACTTTTGTTTGTTTGTTTGTTTGTTTGTTTGTTTTCCGTTGCTTTTTGTTTTCACTTTCAATATGAATGTTCCTGAATGTACACCACAAAGTGTTAGAAGCATTTTTGGTCTTAACTAAAAAAGTTGATGCTTTGTTTGTATATTTATTGGTTAGCATTTTCATTTAAGGGAAACGGAAACAAAAATTAGCATTGGTTATTATTTTACAAACAATCTTCACTTGGGATTTTGAATAAAAGGACAAATAAGTAGGTCAGATCATCACAGATGATTTTCACACAGCTACCACCACCAAGAAGAAAAAAAAATGATATTGATATCAAATTTCTTCATTTCCACCCAATCAATTGATCAAATTGTTTTTTACCTTCAGTTCTCCCAGCCTCATTGTACTAACTCAGCATCTATGCACTCCTGTGGCTAACAACACATTGATTGTGGTCAGTTTTTTGTATTTGTATTATTGTTTTGGTTTTTTGTACAGACATTCGTTTTATTTATGTTTCTTTGAAGATATAGTTTGTGTATCATACATAATTGTAGGTATGTTTCTACCGGATCCTTTCAGAAAAGATTCTTGTGATTATAAGATGACTAGAGTAAACGACTAAAAAGGGATCCAAGTAGCTATAGGAAATATGACACTATATTTTGCTATTTATATTAACAGAGGACACAACAGCACAGAAAATATTTATAAAGATGATATATAACTTTGTCTAAAAAGAATCATTTTGGAAGAGATTTTACTGGTGTTTTATGTTGTGTCATTGTAGCTGTTGTGTTGGTGAGGACAGTGGTTCGGCCCCTGGTCCTCACGAGATTGAGCGGTAGTGAGCGCATGTTTTTCTCGAACAAATACACGCCTCCCCCTACTTCCCATCCAAAATCAGCTAATTCTAAATTAAACAAGAGTTGTAAAATTCTTGGAACTTTTTATAATTGGCTGAGGGATTAACACGCAGGATTGAGTGTGTTTTTGCTTTGTTAACTGTGGGTAACAGGAAAGAGTCTGAACTTTGTGAATTCTTCACTGAACTGCACTCTTTCTGAGAAAGAAACACTTGTTCCCCGTGGCCTCCCTTAAGAACTCTTAAAAGTGTTTACAGTACCTCAACTAACTCAAAAAGAAAACGGGGCTCTGCTAAATAGTGGTAGCTTTTAAGTACATGTAGTATAAAGATCTCTCAGATTAGTGTTGTTGTTTTATTTCTCATTTTGGCATGCTTTACACTTGTGAAAATGAACTTGGCTTCCTGCCCACACATTTACAGTACATACCTCTGTAATTCATGTGTTTTCCATGTATAGTTGAAAGATACACCTGTCCTCCTGCTTAAATAGTAAACCTCTCACCTTTTGTGGAAACTATTAATGCCAAAAGCCATTAACTCGGATCACCTATTAGAAATGTGGGAGAATTTGTTGCAATATTGAGAGATGTTACAGCACGGTTCAATGGCAAGAGTCTTTTGACCTACTGGTCACCGCTTGCCTTAAAAAAAAGGGAAGAGACTTTAATGGCCGAAAAGACTTTTTTTATGCTTTCTTGAAGACTGAGCACTTTTGTATATTTGAGAAATTCTTCACAGATTGTGGTAAACCAGATGGTTAACACAGAGGGGGATTTTCAGAAGAGAGAGGAACTGGATATGACAGTGAGCTCTTTATGGTGTAATATGAACATGGAACTTTGAATAACAATAGATAATGTATATATTATTATGACAATGTAAACTATGGATGATATAAGTGACTCAGAATATATTCATAAATTGAACATTTAAAATGCTGTGCAATTATTTTTTCTTCTACACATGTAGACATTTTTTCCATCTTTAATGTGATTGTTCTGTCATCTTATAGCATATCAATTTATCAAATTTGGTTGCTAATGTACACAATGGATCAGGAAAGCATCTCACGTGATTTTTGGTACCCTTCAGTCAAAATAGCTGCATTGAAATCTATATTGATATCACAATGAGATAATCTGTAAAGCTCACTGAGTGTCCCAATAACTGATGCAGTAGCTTTAACAAGAGAAACCCAAACCCTGCAGATTGTACGCACTTACAAGAGGCTTACTGAAGCCTTCTGGTGCTCATAGAGTGATTTAGTCCATTAATTCCAAATGAATGTTCAGCTTAAAACGTAGCTGAATTGGGTTGTTTTTGTCTCAGGGTTGCCAGATAGGGCTTTATCACTGACTTTGGATCAAAGCACATCTGTTTATCACACAAATCTCAAACGTTTCATTCCTTTTAACTGCATTGCATTTAGCCTATGCCTTGTATTTGGAGTGTCTGTCTGTTTGTGATCTGTTTATCCCCAAAATGAGGACACAAATTATTTTCCATGTTATTTATTTTTTCACAAATCCCCGATTACAATGTGCAATTTTGTATATAAATGTCTGTTTGCACTTACTGTAATGGTGTAGGAGGAGGTCTTTAATTGACACTGTCCCTAAACTTCTGTTTTTTTTTCTATTTACCTCACAGGAAATTAAAGTTAAATTATTAAACACTTACATGCCCTCTTTGTTTGTAGATTATATTTCCCAGCATTCCATGGGTGTAAAGATTTAAAGCACACTTAGCAAACATGGCAGTGTACAGTTAGCTTCACGTGTCTGTTAAACAGAAATGTTTATTTTTCTTTAACGTGTTATTCTTTTTGCTTTTCTGAAGGAAGATCAAAAAAAGGAACTTATTCTTTGCATCGTTGCAAAATGTATTCCTGGTTGCTTTGAGGAATCCTAATAAAGACACTGCTTTAGGTATACATGGAAGTACTTGATCTATAACTAGAAGGTACTCCATCTGTACTAGTGAGAAAGCCTATGTCTTAGCCTATATCTTCACGTTATGAGTCTGCAGCCCTGGTCTGTCTTCACATCACTGACTTGCCTTTTAGTGTCAATTAAACTGCCACTGAATTCATGACAAGCCATTTAATTGAAATACGTTTTTTAGCCTGGTTTGACATCCAAGACAAACCACTTTTTAATCTCCCAATTACCCTGAATGGCACAAGTCATTTATCTAATCAGTGTGTTTGACATTCATTAATGGGTAGTGTGGTCACTTCGCAGTGTGCATACTTATTAATGTGACTTTTAAAGCCTGCATGTTTTCTTGAAAGACTACACCGTGGAGTAGCGAAGCAAGTTTTATTTGGCTTTTTATAAACTTAACAAGAGTTTAAAGAAAAATACTTTCTAATACATCGATTTCTCAAGCTACGTTTCAAGTGCACATTGTCTACAAAGCCCTATTTTATTATTTTCTGTAAAGACTTAAAAGTATTATTTTGATACTGTTTCTACCACCGCCAACTAAAAAGCTATAAAAATCCATCACACTATATAGTGTGTATATTGTTTATGCATTTTTAAAATGAATAATTTACTGTGTGCTGTGTATGTCCCATCATTGTTTGATTTCAAATATATTTAACAAACACATTAAAAATAGCTGGTTTGCTGCCATCTACAGGTGGCTAGGTATAGATAAGTTGTTTCTGCTGTTTCAGCTGTCATTCTTTCCTAGCATGTTCATCTGAGCTTTTGCAATACACAGTGATTGTTGTCCATGCCTGCTGGTCCAGTCTCAAAATCCTCAAGGGGTTTGGCTCCTGCTGAGTCTGATGGCACAGGAGCCTCTTCAATGTCAGGTACTTCCTGAAAGACAGGAATGGAGTAAATTAAAATAATGAACAATTGTAATAATATGTTGGCAGAATTAGATTTGGTCTGCACATAATTTCAAAAGGCTTCAGATCGTGAGGTCTTTAAGATCATGGGAAATATTTCAGTGAAGTGACCCCAAACTTTTGATCAATCTTCCTGTTGTGTTCTTTTGTAGAAGTGACCTTTAAAACAAAAGATTAATATTTGTAAAACAGTTAAAGAGAACATTTAAAGCTGAACTGTAGAGATAATTTCATAATCAAATTCATGTCTGTATGGGGGTCATCAATGGGTAGGGTGACCGCTTCTGTTTTCCTGCATTGTGCATACTTATTAAATGTGACATTCAAAGTATGCATGCTTTCTACAAAGATAACCGAGGTGGAGTAGCAAAGCGCAGGAGAGGAAACACAATAAAATGGTCATTTTTGCTGTCATCTAGCGGTTAAATACGATATAATTTTTACATTTGTTGTGCAGTCATTTCTCTCCAGAATTAGGACAGTCTGGACTGTTCATCTAAGCTGACACAATCCAAAAGCTGTTTTCTCCTGGTCGACTGGTCCAGTCTCAGAGTCTTTAAGAGGTTCGGCTGCTGAGTTCTGACCGGCCTGTCTCGGCTTGATGAAGTCTCTGTAGACATATGGCAAAGGCAACACCTCTTCAGTGCCAGGATTTTCCTGAAAGACGGGAACAGAATAAACCAGTAAAGTTATTTTAAAAATAACTTGCAGTTAATACGCATTTGTTTTAATATTTTTATTTTAAAATAAGACCCTGCATTAACATGTATTGCATTTATCTGTCAATTTATTGCTTATTGTCCATTATTACCTCATTATTGTCATGGCCAATGTTAACATTCCCTGTAAAAAAACATTGCAAAGTTACATCATGTTGGAATATTATTGATATCTCAGGTATTTTTTATTTAATAGACTATGTGGTAAATATTTTAATACTTCTGCAGTTCAGTTCTGTGGCCTAAACAACACAAATCAACATTTTTAATAATCAATAATCAGCTCTAACAGTTCAGTCTTGTACATAATATTTACCCAGCAGTAATTTCAAGGCAGTTTTAAGTTATAAGGGCTATTTGAGTCCATTATACATCTACAGTTGAGCTGTAGAGATTTTGTTGATACTATAATTTATAAAACCAGTCATTGCATAAACCAGAAGTCTAGAAAAAATGTAATTTAAGAATATTATTGAATTGCAAGAAACTCACTGTGGTGGCACCAGTAGATGCCACAGAATATGATGATATACAGTCCGAGAGTGCCTATAATCGCAAGTCCATTTGTAATCAGAATCTGAACAATCTGAGATTTAACATTAATGCCTTCTTTTAAGTTCTCACCTTAACAGAAAAACAACAAAAAAACAGGACAGTGATAAACAGCAATAAGATCATAGTTATGTTAATGAATGTGTAGTAAACGCATATAAATTAGCAGTAGGATATTTCTGACTTACATAAAATATGCAATGTAAAGTTTTGTAGTTTAATAGTTCCATTTTTAGCAACTATAGTTTCAGTAAAGACTCCTTCAGACTGTGCCGTCACGTTCTCTAAAATGAGGCTGTTATTGTTTAAATAGAAATGAGCTTCTCCACAGCATGGACTGTAGACTTTGGTAGTTCCAATACATTTATAAAACATTAAACATAGACATGTAGATGATGTGTTTTGTTTGGTCCATTCCACTGTCTGCAGGGAATCATCTGTATGTTGATCAAGCTTTTCTCCTGTAAGCTCCACTCGACTATGTAAACCCACCTTCAGTGTGACTACAAACGTTTTTTTTGCTGTCAAATCAATATGTGAGCTCATTATTAAATGCATAAATTCCTATTTGACAGAATATAAACATCTAAAGCATAGCCATATGTTTTAACATTAATTTTATGATCTTATTTAGAATAACAGAAAGGCTTTAAAATAATCACCCACACTTACCAAATACGGCAAACAGGAACAGACAAACATTAATGTAACATCCAGGCATTATGACTGAAGACTGAATTTACTTATCTAGCTAAATTAACATTTTATAATTTGTAGCTTTTAATAAAACAGTTAAAATGATGGTCTTTGTGTGATGCATTTTAGTTGCACTCTGACAACTGAAACTGTCACCCCAGAACCACTAGACACTGAAAACCACAACAGGAAAAGGGGGCAGGACAAAGCTATGGGCAGTGATGTACATATTTAGATTGTACTTATTCAGATCTTATATGTAATGTACATGTTTCATATAGCAAAAGATAAAAAAAGGACAACTTTTTGTTGGTATAACATTCAAAAAATTGCTTACAGGTGTGATTGTGCTTGTGTTCTGATATTTTCAATTGCATTTATTCACTGTATATTAGAGTTGTCATCCTGCTCTGCCAGACCTCTAAAGATGTGCTATAGTTTTGTGCATAGAACAGACTGAAATGTATTGATCATTTTACCCTTCATTGAGCTGTTACCTTGAGAAACACTGCGATTGCCATATTGATCAGTTTCATCAACCTGTTCACGTATGGTTCTTAAGACGATTGTGAACTGTGAACGATTCGCAGTATAATATGCTGAATATGTAATTTTGATTGACACTTTCCAGTCTACAGTTGAGGAATCTTTATTAAAATGCAATTGATGTTACAACCCTGTATATATATATATATATAATGTCTGTTTTAAGATATGTAGTGTTACTTGACATCTAAACCAAAGATATACAAAATCTATACAATGTCTTAAAAGAACACAAATATTAACACAATAGAATAAAACAGGGTATAAGAAACAAGGCCATGCACGTCACAAGAGCCACATTAGTCCAAAGTGAGTCTTTGTAATTCAGCAGTGGCTGTATGTGATGTAGAGGGTGTGTCGGACTTCTGCCCCTCTTCTACAGATTTAAAGTGCTGATCACAAGAGACAAAAACAAAGGGAGATCATCAATGATAAACCAATAAAAGCTAAATATATAAATAATAAGGATGCGGCTACTTTAGTCATGTACTGACTGTCATTTAAATGAATTTGTCAAAATGACTGTATGGAAGTTGCTGTGAACCAGCGAGTTTGAAGGATGGATGGATTATGCTCCTTTTTTTTTAAATATTTGTATTTCTGTAAGGATGCTTTGCTACAATACACATTTTGAAACTATACAAACACAAACATTCCAAATCCTTTGTTTTACAAATAAAGCTGCAAAATGCATAATACTATAATAATGATCATTTCTAGAATATAAACTAACCTGTGAGTTCTTGAATTCAGAGTAGAGTGTGAACAGGACGTGTAGTGAGTGAATTCGGTTTTTGTACACAGGTATGTCTAGTATTCCTAAAAGAGATTACACTAGCATTCAATACCATAAACAACACAGGCATCAAATACTTGCACATGAAAATACACAATGCAACTTACCGCAAATCATGTCAACATACTCTGCCAAATCACAGTCTATGTCTGCTGTGGGCAGATTTACCTGGTGAATGGACAGGAAAATGAACACTATTAAATTTTACAATGTATAATTCAACAAAACTTATGTCAGTCAAAAGCTAACCTTCCCCAAAAGCTCCTCAAATTCAGGTGGCCACTCTTGCATCAGGCTGTCAATGTCTGGCATTGGTCTGTGGAAGCACCAAAGAGTGTAGTTACAAACTAGTCCTCTCAGTGGGTTAGAGTAGTTGAAGGTAGTTCATTTGAGTTCTTACCTGGTGTAGTGTACAGTAGCTGGAGGTTTGGAGCGATGCAGTTCACTAATGCTCTCGATCCAGTTGTCTATGGCTTTGGGGTTTTTCTCTGAATTTTCAATACTTTTAACTTTCACTTCCTGTGTAAGAGATGGGCATCACTTTCTCAGAACCATTGATGCACCTTAATCTTCTCGGGTATCTTTGCTGCATACATGCACATGAGATGTTTAGATATATGTGTGGTCTCACAGTGACATTGTGCTGTTTGCTGTTCTCTGAGAGCCACAGGGAGAGCACCGTGGGATCTGACTGCTTAGTACATGGCTCATCCAGAACCAGGAGACCCAGATTATCTGGCTTCCCATCTGGACGTGGAACCTGCAGGTCAAAGAAAAACTTTGAACCCAGCTTCAGACGTGCAGAAACTGAAAGTGGGAGATCTAGTATTCTCAGGTCAAAAGTTTACGTCTGAAAAGTGTCACTCACTTTGAGGAAAGCATCAATGTCTCCCACAGCTGGAATAAAGTCAGGAATGAAGGGCTTCAGTTTGTGGTCAAGTTCAATTGTCTGTGGGGTGTATCTTAAAGAAACAGTCGCACAATTAGTAGCAGTAAGAACACATTAAAATGTATGATCTACAAGTAATAGAATTGTTTTTTTATTTGTATTATGTTTACAAATTTCCATTGAAATGTATTTGTGGAGATGCTGAACATGAGCTGTGAAGCTGTAGTGTGACATTATCTTACCGTGTAATGTACTGAAAAAGCTCTTTGATCTCAGCTGTCACAGGAAGATGATCATAATCGGCTGGGTCATATGCACTGATGAGATATCATTCACACACACATTATTTTCTAAAATGAAAAATAGAACACTTTATTCTGTCCATAAGTTGTGCTTTACCATGAGTTGCTATTGTAACCACATACATACCGTATGTATCTATAAATACATTACTAAAACTACAGTACATCTATAAATACATTACTGAAACTATAGTACATCTATAAATACATTACTGTTTACTTTTCTAATGCAACAAACCCCTTTCCTTCTCATAAATATGTAGACTATGAACAGTAGACTATGTGGAAGTTAATATTGATTATAATAATGTTTTGGATGAGCTGTCCTACCCCTCTGGTGCAGATCCATGCTCTACTTCATCTTCGTCAGACTCTGTGTCATCAGAATCATCATTGTCGTCGTCATCATCATCATCATCATCTTCCTCCTCTTCCTCATCATCATTTTCATTCATTCCACGAGAACCAGGTGACGGCCCCTTCTTTCTCTGCTTTTGAATGTGCACATTCAAACTTCAATCTCCCCATTCATTTTTAGGCTGTATTCATTTAATGAACCGTAATTTTAATCTTACTTTACTGTTGTCTTCTAGTTTATCACCAGTGTAACTGGACATGGTGCTGTGCTTCTGCCTACCTGCCCTCCTGGTAACTGAATTAAAGAGAACATTGATTAATTTTTGGTATAGAAAACAGTTGGTAAATGTTACATTAAAATGTACAGAAGCAAAGCAGTGATCTGTCTCACCTATCTGTCGTGGGGTTGGTGTGTGCACACTGGCCGCTTCGTCTGCGCTTACGTCAAAACTCTCGTCGTAGGGCTGGTTAGTTGTCAGCTGAATCTTGCATAAAGAAGTGTTAATCGATTTTATTTTTTTAATCATTTAAAAATACTTACCTAGACAGTAGTTTTGGGCATCATATTGATTTTAATGTCTAGGGTGCAGATTAGTAAATTGGAGTTGATTTAAAGTAAAAAGCTGCTTCCAGGTTTTCAGCGGGTTTAGCTATTTAGCTTATAGCGGGACTTACTTTAACACACCAAAAACAAGCAATAGCAAGTAACTATCCATCAGTTGTCGCAACTTAAAGCAGTTTAAGCTAAATATTGACTATTTTAAGCTCAAAAATAGTGAGAAAAGAACATTATATGCATTGTTTTAGAGCTACTGCGACGCTGTGGCATTAGTGAGCCAGAAAAGAAATCACATAATCTGCTTATGTAAGCATTTTTAAAACACTGTTTATAATAGTAATTAGGGTATATGTGGGATGTCACATATATAGCGTGGTATCTAAGAGCTCAGTTATAAATTATAGAGATTTGCGTGATAAAAACAAACCTTTTGTCGCTCAGACCTCTCCATGAAAACAGTGTATCGTTACTAAGGAAACTAAGATCTCGCGAGAGAAGCGGAAGTGCGAGAAGTACGCGACTGGTCTTGCAGAGACGGGAAATATAATGATATATTATGTGATTTATTATGCAGTTAATATTACAATAGCAATGAATTATTATGCGGTAAAGCAATTAAAGAAAAAAGCGAATGCAAAGCTAAATTTAGGACTAAAGATGATTAAACGTTGATTTGTTTACTCAGGTCAACAACTTACTGCAGTTTGGTTCCTTCATAGTAAACACGATTTTTCATAGTGAAACAAATCGCTCGAGTGCAATGGTTTTCAGTATATAATATCATTTGTAGTTTGCCTAAAGGACCCTGGGTGAAATGTTTTAAAAATGTATCTGGTATAATGAATCGGATGTCAGTATAGCTCTGTCTATCATTGGGCTCGGACCACGATTTGCAGCATAAAGTTACCTGGGTTTAGGTTTAAAGCCTTGCTTTAACCATTAGTTGAAAATCGGTCGACCACTTATTTTTTTTTATTTGGGGAGGAAAATCACTCAATAGCGGTTACCACCCTTATTCAGACACAGCATGTCTGCTTTTAAAACAGGATGTGTTTTTCATATACTTTTCTTGCTTGTTTATGGGTTAAGTTTAAGATAAGCCTTTAAGATTACCCTTAAAGCTAGATTTAAGTTAATGACAGTTTAATCAGCCAGAAACTATTTTGTGAATGTGTGATATAAAATACTATGTAAATGTGTACATTTTTAAATAAAGACAGTACATTGTCTCAACACATATCATGGAGATATATGATAAAGTATGTATGATAAAGACAAGAGTAACATTATTTACATTTATTAGTGACACTTTCACGGGCATTTGACATTGATTACTGTTGATTAGTTGACTTAGATGTTTCTATGAACAATCATCTGCCTATGGTCTTCAAATACATTTAATTATCATTTGAAGTGCGAGTTCTTGCATTTACACTCCCATAAAGATCCTGTTCTGTCTGTTTCATTTAATGTCTATCATATGCAGACTGTACAGACAGAGTGGTTTTGCAAAAGCTGCCATCTTGCTTTTCACCTTTCCACCTGTGTACAGATCAGCACCAACAAGACAAGAACAGGTAGTTATTCTGGATTTGTCCCAAGTGTATTAAAATGGGTGTAAACCTGTACCAGTATGTGCACATATATAGCAAGATCATTATAGACAGGCAGATTGACTTGGGTTGGGTCTGGGTTGTTTCACTGGAATTCCAGTCCAGCTCTCAAACGTTCCTCTTGGTGTTAATGAGCAGATCTCTGTGGAATTCAGCTTCTAGATTCCCAGTTGCACTCTTGCCTCCGGGAAGATCCGTTATCAAAGTGAGTTTGTTAAACACTCCACGCCCGAAATAGTCAGCGACAACTGAGAAGCCATCATTAGAGCTTATCAGCTGTGAATGAGAGAATAAAACAAAATTTCCTTGCTTTAGGAGCTTTAACTTGCTATGTATTTTTAAGATCATAAGTTGCAATTTGAGGCTTGAAATTTAGAATTTTATCTCCTAAAATAACATGAACCACAGAACTAATTTGACTTCAATTCAACAGTTCAAAAAATAGAAGACACCAATGGCAAGCTGTGTGTGTTGGCCTACAAACTGATGTCATAACTGATCTATTGTTCATGAACACTAGCAACCTTGTTTTCAAATGTTTCAATATGAGCACCTGTCTGTTGAAATGGTCGTGAAGATCTTGTTTCTGATCCTGTGCACGCAGCATGTCCATGACCTTTCTGTTTTCGGGTACAGGTGGGGCATTCTAACTCTCTCTCAGCAAAGCTCTCTAAACAGTGCTGATGGTATGAGTGGCCGCACAGGAAGTGCACTGAAGGCAACTCCAGTGGGCTGTTACACATGCTGCACTTGGTCTTTTGGAAGATCTTTGCACTGAAAGAGCAACAAGATAGGGTTTACTTTGTGATCATTACCAGCTGACTGCATGTTATTCCCCACGTCTCCATACTACACAATGAGTGAGATCTTCCACAGCACTGAGTCAGAAGGGAAGAAAGAAATCCTTGGTTAGCTCACCAGGATTTGAGTTCTTGTATCTCGGCACGCAGATGGGTTGTCTCCTCTCTGTACTGTTGAATCTTTCTTTCATCAATCTCAATCTGCTGGGTCTCCCTCTCCAGTTTATTTATCAGGTAGTCTTTTATGACTGACAGAGAGGCTGTGGAGTTAAGGGCCAAAGTTTAAACCACTGTGGACAATGGTATACATTTTAACACCATGACTTTGGACCGACCAAAAAAATCAAGCTGTTAAAAATATCAGGTGTGAAAATGACAAGCTGAGGGACATTAAGCAGAAATTATACTCACAAAGTGCATACCCAGAAATGGAGGCATCAGGTTATTTTGATCAATGTGCTGCAGGACTTCACTGATGTACGCTTTGCAGTTTTCTTCTTTTCGTGCAAAATAGCCCAGTGCCTGTTCCCACAAACATACCTCTTTGTCACCATAGCGCTTGCACGCCTCCACCACTTTTCTGTATTCCTCGTTCTGCATGTGATAATGCATGATCTGCTGGTACCTGCAGAGAACAACAACTCAAGTCATTATTAAAGGAATTCATGGACTAACAAAATTATGGTTAAATTAATCCTGCACACACAGTTAAAGTATGGCTTTAGAAGATATCTAGTCACATGGACTATAATGGTTTTCCTGTCTTTTAAAAAAGTCCAGTCTCCATCTACTGTATTTTCATTGCAGCTTGGACATTACACATATTATCTAAAAGATATAAAAATCATGATTTTAGAACAACATGAAGGTGGGTAGATAATATTTTTGGGTGAACTCTCTCTTTAGGTATAGGGGATGTTTCACTGATAGCAGGGTCACAGTTCTTCCTTAAGAGTTTACTATAAATTTAGCTAAAGGAACTGAAACAATGTTTCCTTTCTGAATAATGAAACTAACAGTTGACACAGGAATCAAATTCTGTGTGATTAAATAAAGCATCACTCACAGCATGCCCTTTTCATACAAGTACAGCACTCCTTCTTTAAAGTTGTGCATTTGGCAGAGGACCAGGGCCTTGTCAAACACCGTGTTGTCACTTCTCAGGAGGGACAATGCTGCCTCCTGCAGGACCTTCTTCTTCTGCCGGATAATGAGAGAGAGATATTTGATTCTTTCAATGTTTAAACAGTTCTCTTTGGAATTCTACAGGTTTTCATATGTGCCAAGAAATAATGTTGTAAAATGTATGTGTGTAATGTCAGCATGTGTACAAATTGAACCCAAGTGTGATTACATCTTTGTTTTGTTCATGTGCCCAGTCCTGCAGTCTGAGCTTGAGCAGAGTGTCAAACTCCCTCAGGAGAAAACTGATCTACCTTTATCATATGCTCCAGGAACGCCCACAACTCCCGTGGGTTATTGGCAAAGACAGGGATGAACTCCTCTGAATTGGCCTGGGGTTTGTCTATGAGAGTACAGTAAAAGGAATCAGGAGGTGCTATCTGCAGTAATGTGTAATGTGCAGTAATGCAGTAAAGCCACTAGGTTTCTCAGAACATTTGATCAGATTACATGATGACGCTAATATGAATCCAGTTGAATTACCTTGTTTCCTGCAGCCCTGTCCAGACTGTCCCTGTCCGTCGAGTCCTTGCTGGTTGATAGTCTGTGCAGAGGTGCTTCAGGAGGATGGTGGTGTCCTCAGGTATGTGGTGCATTAGAGTTTTACCATATCGCTTCATATTACTTTCCGCCTCGTCGAATGGCAGCCTGCCTATGTACCGCAACGCTTCCTGATAATTCTGTGAATAATAAAGTGAATAATGGCGATTCAGTACAGATTGATATAGATTCAATATAGATGTGCCTAAAAAGCCCCTCTAATCTATTTTTCTCTCCTTCGACAGATAATGTATCTAACAAGTGTTGAAACAATGTAAATACATGGCATAGCACATTAGTTGTGGACAAAATGAAAAAGGCAAACCCTGGTCACCCTGCACAGCGTAAAACACTGGTGTCCTTCACCTTCAAATCCTCCAGCTGGATCTTCAGATACCATTCGTGATGCATGTGTCTCTCTGCCAGGAACACCGCATGACTGTGATAACCAGCCTGCCACAACACCTTGATGGCGATTTCAACATTGAAATGCACCTCACTTTCGTTGCTCTACATATCAAAGATACCAGAGTGAGATAAGATCATTTCGTTAGTTGTCAAGACTGTACTCAATTAACTAATGGCCCATCTAAATTAAACATGTCTGCCAAAAACCCTTTTTCTGAAGACCTTGATGAACTCCTCCAGTTTGGAGCTGTCCTTCAGTTTAGTGTAGCAGTTGAGCAGTAGAGTCGTGTGGTCAGCATTGGCCAGGGACTGCCTGTGGAGGGCCTGCAGGTATGCTGTCAGGTTATGTATCCTCTGTGCATCCAAAAATGTACAATGGTGCTAAAAAATACAGTAGAACGCAACATAACAATGTGTATAACTAGTTTGATAAGTCCTCAAGGTCTGATTTCTGAAACAAATTGTAGTTTCTTAATTATAACACTTTCTCAAATTACAAGACTAATTATAAGATATTGTTCAAATTTTCACTGAACTGAATGTACCGGATATACTGTTGAATTGCTCCCTCATGATCCCCTTTGTTGTACAGGTGGTCTCCATACTGCCTGAATATCTCAGATAGACCATCGCTGTCAAGGTGTTGGCTCTTAGCCAAGTTAATAGCCATCACAAACAGGTTCTTCTTAAACAGCATCTACATAACATATAATAATCAAATAACACAATGTAATCAGAAAGCATAATATTATTATAGGTGAAGTAAAAAATACTTACAAATAACAACAATACAGTTTGATTTAACTTGATAGTACTGAGTTTAAGAAATATTGCCTAGCACATTTAATTCCATGTTCTACTATTACACTGATACAAATTTAACAGTATAACTGGAAAATTGCTTTACACAAGATTTCAGTACTGCTGTACCTACCTATAGTTTGGTCTGTGTGTTCTTTTTCTTTCTGTCTCTCGTCAACACGTAGAATGAGCCCCACTCTGCCAGGACGTCAATGACATCATCTAACACGGCACTATATGCGATGAACTTATTGTCCAGGTCATATATGATAAGGATGTACTTTTCTTTGGGGGACATCTCTCTGCTGCCAAAATCAGATCTGTACAGATAATAAAAGCATATTTAGCATGTTACGAGGAAAAAATAGGATACAATATAAAAATATTGTACTTGCTAGGTGACTTGTTGTTGTGGGTGAGCAGCAGCAGGTATCCTCTGTGCCAGTGTGCCAGGATCTTGTGCCCTTCAAAAGCAAAGCAGGGTCCCTTCTCATCCAGCTGGTACACATACACACAGTCATCCCCAGCCACTATGAACTAAGAGTCCTGTGAGGGGTCTGTGAGGGCTGAGCAGCAGAGAGCACAGCCGTGCATGTCCAGTTGTATACGAGGGTACTCGAGGGTACTTCACCCACAACGTGTAACACTGTCAACATACAGCATCATAAATATAAGGGCAGTTGTCATTTCTAGATCATTTTGATCAGGATATTTACAATTGTAATGGAAAAATAAATTGTAAAATAATTGTTAAAACAATATTCAGTGTAACATAATACGTACCTGCACTTTTTCTAAAGTGGGCCTGTGATTGGACAGTTACCCTCATGGAGGTTCAGAGTTTTACTGTGTCTGTCTCTGGTGATGTCACCCTTCATCAGCACAACACTGCCATCTGTAAAACCTGAACATTTTAAAGTCAACAAGGAAATATAAAGTCACATAGGAAATTAATAAATGTAACTGGGTTTTTATTTACATTTACTATAATAAAGAGCCAGGTACAACATTTGTGAATTAAAAATCTCCTACCTATGGCCATGAAATTAAGGTTTTTATGTACACTGAGACAAGACACTTCAGTGGGTTTATTTCCAGGGATGGCAGGGAAAATCCGGGAACACAGAGGACTGTCATTGTCTTTCTTATCAAGGTTTCAGACCTTCACCTGAAGTACACATAGAAATATACACATTCACTTAAGTCAACACACATTTCCCCCTAAAGAATGCCCATATCAGTACTTGCATTTATACTTTGCTTCAGAAGACGCGTGTCTTAATTCTTACCAGAGGATTTATGCCTGGATCATCCTGACCCACTGACACCAAGATGTTGTGTTGCTTCAGCTGACAGAGGTGTGTCACACATATCTTATAAGCCTGAAAACTGGACAGCTGAAGGGAGCGGTATAAAACCAGATCTGACCATCCACATGTGAATTAAACAGGTTAAAGAAATATATTACTTTGAAATTTCCTACTAATATGTAATTACAAAGGATTGTGTGTATGTTTAAATACTTTGAAAACACCTTAATCAGGTGTGTACAATTATCCACTGTTTGCTGCAGTCTAGGAAAATTTATTAAACATGCTTCTATGATTATAATTATGAAATACATGTCGGTATTATTGTCTGACAGTGCTATTATAGCCAACAAGCGACAAGCACAGCTTCAGCATTATAAGGATATCTCCAAGCACAATGTGTCCTCGTCCTGAATCGCATGCCGATATGCCCAGTGGTAGTTGGATATTTTTCCCATTTTCGCTCGGATCCTTCACCGTTTCCTTATCGAAAAACACAAATCGTCTCCACTGCAAGAACGCTGCCATTTATCATGTGACTTAAAATACGGTCATGTGATCAAGGGCAGGAAGCTTGATCATACATGTTTAGTTGGACACATGCCCCCTCACCACTTTATAGTTAGAATAATATTAAATGCTTTAATTCAATATTCACTTGCATATAACCATATCATATATGTATTACTAAATATCACTAAATTTCACCATCTGTCAACGCCGGTAAAAATATATCGTATTTTTCTTGATGACCATTTAATTATTTATTTATTATTAAGCATTCATAATTTTTTCATATTTCAACAATTTTTTATATTCTTGCTAACTGCTTTTAAGATTCACGGTTTGTTTATTTGATGACATTTTCCAAATATGTGCTACATTGTTTAACTTCCTGTGTGAATTGTATGAACAATTAGCATAATTATTGCTTTATATAAATATTAAAAATGAATATGAAATATTTCCAAAATAAAAAATTACATTGCAATTATTCCTTAAACTTCTGCATTGAAGGGGACTACAACGACGATAGCATTTAAAACTACAACTAGTCGCACAGTCGTTAAGTTACCCATTTTACGTGGACCAATCAGGTCCGTTCTTAAATACACGACTGACCACTAACACACGCTGTTTAGCACGTGGACCAATGAACACTCTCCATTTCGAGTAAAGGGGCGGGGCTTACCAGCATTGCGATCAATGCTTCACTCGCGGAGCTGCGACTCGCGTGGATCCAATAAGATCACGCCGCGTTCCGGGCCCGATGTGTTAGAACAAGCCGGTGAACGAGCGAGCGAGGCGGTGTGGTCGCACAGCGTTACCGGTTCATGCGATTTTCCTGCCAGCTGAAAGGCATTTTACATCCAGGATTAATAAGAAAAAGTTCAGATTCATAATTAGGACAAGATAAGCGTTTCAAAAATATTGTTGATCAGGTGTCAGTGGGTGTTTGTTACTTAACTGGACCCAGTATAAAACTTGATCTGGCAGAAGGTAAGTGCCATGCTGTATCACATTCACTGTTAAAGCGTTGTGAGTTTATTGTACATTTACTGTAAATGTGAAGTACGGTGGTCGCTTGTGTTTAGAGATGCAGGATGTTGTTTATTAGCCATCGTGTGTTGCTTATTATCTAGCACATCAGCCAAAATCATCATGTAAGTACTTATGCTTGCGCATTTCATAAAGATGAGGCTGTTATGTTTGCTGCACGGTACCGACCCATAAAGCTGATAGTCTGACATGTGGGATAACGTCCATCATTATCATCACGGTCAGACAGCCTCAGTCATGCATACGTCATAAAGGCTGTGTAGCTAGAAGTTTCCATACTTTTTTGACTATATTTGCATCAGTCTTAAACATGAACCCGATCAATAGCTCTAACTATTAATCCAGAACTTTGAAAATGTATGGAATACCTTCGTAAGATGTTTTATTAAGGGATGCACCTGAGCAAATAGTGCCTCTATACTGCAGCAAAGCTCTACAGTGTTGCATTTGGATCCACGTCCACCCTGGCTATGCCACAGATTGAGGGTAATATCAAAGAAGTCAACAGGCAGTAAGGGAATGTTAAAAAGCCTGCCTACCTATTTGCACCTGTGACCCTGGGAAGCTCCACCTACATGTCCATATATGGTGCTCAAGGCAGTCTTTATTAGGATAAGGATGCAAATTATCTTGGACATGATGATTTTGAAGGAAGCTTTGATTTACTTCCTGTTTTATGGAGTACAGACCGGTCACTGTTGCATGGTGGCCATTAGCATGCTTTCTGTTAAAATAGGCTTTGTGTGTTCTTTGCAGGTCACAATGAGGGAAAAGCTGTCGTTATTCGCTCTTTGTTGCTTAGTAGTGGCATTCCTGCCCTCTCAAACAGGTAAACACAACTGGGTATTAAGATCATCTTTGTCTTCAACTTCTTTATGAATTAGCTTCTGTTTAGTGCATCATTATGATTTTAGAGAGAATCATGTTAACTCTCCTCGTCTGAATTAAAACGTATCTTTCTGTCTCATTCTAGAAGTGTCTGTATTGAATTTCAGAATGTGTATCTGAATGGTTTGTCATTGTTTTGCAGAATCAGTAGCCGTGATGTCTGTGGATTTAGGCAGTGAATGGATGAAACTGGCTATAGTTAAACCTGGTGTGCCAATGGAGATTGCGCTAAACAAGTAAGTTGATGAACAGAACTTAATTTGACAGCTAAGGCTGTATCATGTTTAAATTTAAAATAGACCATTATAAAAAGATGATTTTTTTTTCATTTTAGAATGATGCTTCGAATTATTATACAACACTTGTTATTATAGAGATAAATAACTTTGAGTGATTTATTCATTGTCAACATTATTTGTTCATTTAATTTCGTTTTACTCCATTGTGTCATTTTGCTTCTCTTTTGTGCAGGGAGTCCAGGAGGAAAACTCCAGTAGCTGTGTGTTTAAAGGAAAACGAGAGGCTTTTTGGAGATGGTGCTTTAGGAGTGGTTGGTTCTTTTATTACATAATGCCATCATTTAAATAATATTCTCATGTCTACTGACCGTAAATATCCTTTCATGCTTTTTTGTCCGACTGTAATTGTACCAACATACGCAAACATTTTCAGGCTGTAAAGAACCCCAAAGTGGTTTACAGATTTCTGCAGAGTCTTCTGGGGAAGACTGCAGACAACCCACAGGTGGCCCAGTATCAGAAACACTTTCCTGAACACCAGCTACAGAGAGACGAGAAAAGAGGAACAGTGTTTTTCAGATACTCTGAGTAAGTAATAGAGTATTAGCAGGTGTGCTAGCTGTTGTTAGTATCATGTTGTTTTAAGCAAGACAATTAAATGCTGTGAATCTTTTTTTCTTTGTCATTCAGAGACATGCAGTACACCCCTGAGGAACTCTTGGGCATGGTGTTAAATTACTCTCGTGGTTTAGCTCAAGACTTTGCAGGTTTGGTATATAAGGAGGACTAGAACAGCCATCTTGGGGTTTGTAGAGAACATATTTGAACAAACAATCCTAATTTTGTTTGTTTCTCCCCCTACAGAGCAGACCATAAAAGATGCAGTTATCACAGTGCCGGCGTATTTTAATCAGGCAGAACGTAGGGCAGTCTTGCAGGCCGCCCAGATAGCGGGTCTGAAGGTCCTTCAGCTTATCAATGATAATACTGCAGTGGCTTTGAACTATGGAGTCTTCAGGAGGAAGGACATCAACTCAACTGCACAGGTGCTTCACACACACCTGCCTGCTGAAAAAACATCCTTAACTGCTTTAAAATGATCTGTCAACCGAAGGCAGGTTAGACTAGCAAATCAGCTTGAACAGGTTTAAAACTGCAATCTGTAACTTTTACATTTCTAGTATCATCTCTGTTTAAAACAAAATTTACCAAAAAAAAGTTACTTTCAGTTTTTTTATAGTGCTTTATATAATATGGTTTAATATAGTAATAAATTGTATAGTAGCTGGGTTTTATTTCTGTTTGCAGGCGTGTCATAACCACACAGACAAATAAACAGTCACTTTTTTAGATTTTTTTGCAAATTTCCAGATAGCTTAAATTATTGTATTATTTTAAAGTATTGTATTCAAAAAACTTTATTCCAGCTTAAGACAACTACCCCATTATCAAATAACACAACAACTCTCATCTGTATTTTTCTGTAGAACGTCATGTTTTATGATATGGGATCTGGCAGCACAACAGCCACTATCGTCACATATCAAACAGTGAAGACCAAAGAGTCTGGCACTCAGCCACAGCTTCAGATTCGCGGAGTTGGGTATGTATTGCTCATCACCCATCATTTATGTTGGCTGTGATGGCTACATGAATATGCGCATGTTTATACTATATCACCTCACTGTTTATACTTTATATTCATATTCAGGTTTGACAGAACACTGGGCGGCTTTGAGATGGAGCTGAGACTCAGAGATCATCTCGCCAAACTCTTTAATGAACAGAAGAAATCAAAGAAGGATGTGAGGGAGAATCTGCGGGCTATGGCCAAACTGCTCAAAGAGGCTCAGAGACTGAAGACAGTGCTGAGTGCCAATGCTGAACATGTGGCACAGGTATTGACATGCTGAGTTTCAGATGCCTGTGAATGTGTGGAATAATCAAATCACATAAAAGGACCCAGTAGTTTCATAGGCTTGAGGTCTGAACATTATTTATTATGTTCTCTTATGCACTTAAGTATTTCAGTAATTAACGATTTTATTTGAAATTAATCTTCTAATATTGATAAATATTTGGTTGCTCCACTAGAAGCATTTTCAAAGGTGCTGTGAGACATTTGGACCTTCTTGTGTTATTAAAGATGATTTTGTTCCATATATTACATTTGTTTATTTTATGAAAATTATGAATGTAAAGGATGCTTACATATTTGTCTGTTTCATACACGTCTGGGTGTTCTCCTCTGTCTTACCAGATTGAAGGTCTGATGGATGATATAGACTTCAAGGCCAAAGTGACTCGTTCTGAGTTTGAGGCGCTGTGTGAGGATCTGTTTGATAGAGTACCAGGACCTGTGAAAGAAGCCTTAGCGGCTTCTGAGATGACCATGGTGAGATGAGATGACCATTACTCCTAAAAATAGGAGTAACCTGATTCTTTGCACTGCTCTGAAATAATTAAGTAAACATTTATCATCCAACAGGACGAAATTGAACAGGTGATTTTGGCCGGAGGATCCACCAGAGTTCCTAAAGTGCAAGATGTTCTTCTAAAAGCTGTGGGAAAGCAAGTGTCTTCAATTCTCTGAATCTGCTTCACAAGCAACCATCTTAAGATGATCAAAGGCATAAGAAAAAACATCAGAATGCATGGCTACTTTTGAAAGGCCTCAGCATAAATAGATGCTTTTTGCTGCCAGAAACTGTACTTCCAATATCCACCAGCAGGGGCGCAACCGGCAATATTAACAAGCCAAACCTTGAACCCTTGTTTAAATGTGTGAAAATACTGCAGCTTGACTAATGGTCTTGTATGATGTTCTCTCTCCAGAGAGGAACTGAGCAAGAACATTAACGCAGATGAAGCTGCAGCGATGGGTGCCGTCTATCAGGCTGCTGCACTCAGCAAAGCCTTCAAAGTCAAACCTTTCCTGATCAGAGACGCAGCAGTGTTTCCCATTCAGGTAAGAGACAGGCGACAGTCCATCAGGTGTGTGCTCAGCTCATCTGTGTAATATAACGGACATTGCTATACACACACCAAAAATAACAATTAGCTTATGGGTTCTATGCTGTGATCAAATTACAACAGCTGAGTGAAGTCATAGCTGTGGTTTATTATGCATAACACACGGCTATTGACCAGTCAGCATCCACTATTGCTTTTATGGCAAAGCTTTGTTATTACACAGTAGTTCTAGCTGCAGAATTCTCTGAATGGTTTCCAATGGCCATCATCAGGTGGAGTTCAGCCGTGAGACTGAGGAAGAGGATGGTGAGAAGGTCATGAAGCACAACAAGCGTATTCTGTTCCAGAGAATGGCTCCGTATCCCCAGAGGAAGGTCATCACGTTTAATCGTTACACAGATGACTTTGTCTTCTACGTAAACTATGGAGACTTGAGCTTCCTCAGTGAAGAAGACATGAAGTTAGTGTACTGCCGAGTTTTGTTCTCTTTATTAAAATACCAAGTTCTGTCTCAGGATACCTGCCCATTGTGTCATTTTGGCCTGTGATGAAACCAAGCTTTGTTTCTCTCAGAGTGTTTGGCTCTCAGAATCTAACAACAGTAAAGCTGTCTGGAGTGGGCAACAGCTTCAAGAAACATTCCGATTCTGAATCCAAAGGCATAAAGGCTCATTTTAACATGGACGAAAGTGGAGTGATAATTCTGGACCGGGTTAGCTCTTCAATCGGATTATCTTAAGTATTTTTATACCTTGTTCTTGTGGAGTAAATGAATCTTGCACATCTTTTTACTTTTCAGGTGGAGTCAGTATTTGAGACTATTGTTGAAGAAAAAGAAGAGGAGTCTACCCTCACGAGTATGTTTTGAAACCACTAGCTTCTGTGTTATCATACATCCCTCCTTTATTCTGTTCTTGGGCAGCAGATTGATCTAAAATTAGCAATACAGATGGAATGTGTTTTTTCATTGCGGTAAAAAATATTTAGTCATGGAAATATAGCTTTTCCTGTCATTACTCATTCAAATGTTTTGTTTAATTGAAGAGCTTGGAAACACCATTTCCAGTCTGTTTGGGGGCGGCAGCTCAGAGCCAAATGAAAATGCAACAGAACCAGTTACAGTAAATCTGCTTCAGTGTATGACTTTAAATGTTTTTGGCCCAAACTCGAGCTTGACATTTGTGTAAATGCTTTTTTGAATGTTTTAGGATGAGGAGGAAGTGACTGGGAAGGACCAGGAACAGTCTGAGAAACAGGAAGAGGCTGCGCAGGAGAAACCCGAGACAGAGGAGGGGAAGGATGGAGAGCCTCAGGCAGATGGGCAGAAAGACAACAAAGAGGATAAAACAGAGACTCAGGTGAGACAAGTTGTACTTAATTACCTTGCCGGAGACAAACAAGATAATTTTGGGATTTTTATGAGACTCAGATTTCTCAAGAGTTTTTTGACCTTGAGTCCTCATGTTTTATTATACAACATGCAATACCAAACACCTGCAGTGGCAAGTGATGTTCACTAAAAAGAAACTCACCAAAGCTAGTTCTAACACTTCATTGGCACTTTGCTATTGTAAATTTTGGGTCCTGTCTGAACTCTCACCTCCATCATGCAGGGAGAGGAGGCAGATAAGGCTGAAACGCCTGAAGAAAAATCAGATGGAGAGAAAGCTGAGGAGAAAGAAGATAAAGCCAAACCGCAGAAAAAGAGCAAAGTATCAGAAGCCATCACAGTGGAGCTTGAGATGAATGATGTTCTTAATCCAAGCCCAGAAGATTTGGAAGTGTCCAAAAAGAAGTAAGTGTCTCATTTCAAAGATTTAATTACTGTGGAGAATTTATTAACAGAGCAGGAGAGTGGAAAATGGGGCAGGGTATAGTAAGTGTGCTATCTCTGGGGATTAACTACAGTGTTCCTCTCATATCAGGCTGCAAGACCTCACTGACCGTGATCTGGAGAAACAGGAGAGAGAAAAGACCCTGAACAGCCTGGAGGCTTTTATCTTTGAGACGCAGGTACAATATACCTCTCTGTTTCTCTTCCTGATGTGTGAGCGGTGACTCGGATCCTGTGACGTAAAAATGACGGAACCATCTTTGTCAACAGCCTTTGTCATAGCGTGTGCGGTGCGTGCGGTGCGTGCGTGCGTGTGTGTGTGTTAATTTTACCTCATTTTCTTTTGCTGTCCTATAAGCAGTGGTATTTCCTTCAACACATTTGGATTTGCTTAATTTTTGCTTTCTTTTTCTGTCTAGGATAAGCTATATCAAGATGAGTACCAGGCTGTAGTGACTGAGGAAGAGAGAGAGCAGATTTCAGGCAAACTGAGCGAGTCATCTAACTGGATGGATGAGGAGGGCTACACTGCCGGCACGAAGGAGCTGAAAGAAAAGCTGTCTGAGCTGAGGAAGCTGTGCAGAGCCATGTTCTTCAGAGTGGAGGAGAGAAAGAAATGGCCAGACAGACTGGCAGCTCTAGACAGCATGCTCAACCACTCTTCCTTCTTTCTCAAGTGAGTGAGCTCATATTAAACGTTTTTAAATACCGTTAGCCACCCATACAAGTTTGAGAAGACTGATTCAAAATGCTGTACTGTTGGGTTCAAGTTACTGGTTGCTGGGGCCATGGTGCAGTGGTTTACATGCTTTAGACATTTTGAGCCCTGGTGCTTATGTGGGTTATCTGGGTTTGAGTCTGTTTTTATTCTGTATCTCAATACACTGCATGTGTGTGTGATGACCTTGTAAACAGTGTAGGCTCTTGTTCACAGGAGTGCTAGAGGGCTTTCTGAAGATGACCAGATTTTCACAGATGTGGAACTGAAGACACTGGAGAAGGTCATCAATGAGACAATGGTATGTCATGTTTTAAATTGTAAAATGTCAGATGTTTGTGCACATTGGTTCATTGGTAATGTGATGCACCTGTGGTTACTCTTAGGGCACGTGTGACCTTTGGAACATTAGTTTGAAAGTTAACAGAAAAATGGCACAGAAAATAAAGTTTGTTCTGAGATGTCACTTAGATTAATATTTAATTAGTTAATGCAACAACATTCAGACATATTCCATCCCTTGACCATCCTTATTGATTTTTTTTTGACCAGCCATCATATCATTATTGTCTTCTCTTTTGCTTTTTTTAATATTACAGACTTGGAAGAATGAGACAGTTGCTGAACAGGAGAAATTGTCCCCAACAGAAAAGCCTGTTTTGCTATCTAAGGACATTGAAGCTAAGCTTTCTCTTCTAGACAGAGAAGTCAACTACCTGCTAAACAAAGCCAAGTTTGCCAAACCTAAAGACAAAAAGAAGACTAAAGACAAGAATGCCACCTCCACAGAGAACAGCAAAGCCAACAGCACAGAAGATGCAGAGAAGGTCATCCCTCCTAAGACTGATGGAGGTGAGACAGGGTTCTGCCTAAAGTTGAGCTGAATGAAGTTGCCTATTCACCAGTATACATGTATAGTTTATAGATCCTGAAATGTTTCATTTGGGTTGGTTATTCTAATAGCGTGTAGTAAATCTGGTACATAAAATGTACTGTTCTTTTAGCTGAAGAAGTAAAGCCAGCTGAAGAGCCTCCAACCACTGAAGTTAAAGAGGAAGAAACCATACTTGAACTAAATCCAGCAGAAACAAAGGAAGAGACAGGTAATTCTCCAACCACAAATCACAACACTGTATTTAAAAAGAAAATATACCTTATAGATACTGCTTGTTTGGTTTTTAAAGTAATTTATAACATGCATATTTAATGTTTTTCTTATTTACAGACCCAACAGAGAGCAGCAAACCAGAAAACCATATAGGTGATGAATTATAACAACTGGAACTCTTAAAGGTTTTTTTGTTGTATTTATTGACTCCGTTAGTGGTTCAACCCCCTTTTTCCCCTCTCAACAAAACATAAAATTGGAACAGCTTTCAAAAGACTGAATGTGTACATTTCAAAAAGTGCTTCTTCCCCATCTCCCCTGATCTTCTGTTCTGTGACCCCTGAGCCATCAACCACAACTCAAACCTGTGTTCCTTTTGTCCACATTTTGCTTTGATTCTTAAAGATAAATGAATGATCTTCTCAAAAATTGTCGTGTTTGTCAGTCACTATTTGAAGAAAATGAAAAATGGCATGCTTGACCAAAGCAAACATGATGTCCTTTTTATGTGAATGAAAGTTTCAGTCATTTATGCATAACAGATGACATGAGCATTTTTAGTACGGGGTTTATATTGTCCTCTGTGAATTTAAAGACAAAACAACTGTTTTGTTTTGCCTTCATGTCCAGAAATGTGATTCAAAGGAAGTCAAATTCCTGCTGAATTGCATGGCCCATCAGCCTAATAGTTTCAAGTATCTGCCTGCCCATTCCCAAAAACACTGTGTGTTCCAACCTGTGAGCATTTTTCAGTGAAACTTTAACTCTTGAGCATCTGTATTCTAGACTTCAGTATCACCATTCTGCTGCAGTGACATCTAGCGAATTTCATGTTATGCTTTAGTTCACAACCTCGTCAGAGAAAGAAAAACAGATGTTTTGTCATTTATGTAGTTTCATTGTCACTCAAGTCTGTCTGGAGAAATGTGTGTGATGTGGAAAAGGGAGAAGATTGTTTCTAAACTGTTAATAAAGTTTTTTTTAAACTTCTCTGTTCATTGTGTAATCTCACAGCATAGTTCTTTCAAGAGCAATTTCTGGTGTATTTCTATGATGTCAAAACTGTTCAAAAAGAATAAAATGCCACAAACAGGCATATTTTTATTTTAGCAAACATCCAGTTACATATTTAGAGGAGGTACATAGTTATGTAACAAGAACATCATATCATAGCTGGTGAGTGCTGATTTAGTCAAAATGCTACACAAATTTTAAATACAGTAAATATAATGAAACTGTATAAAAGTAGACTGAATCTAAACCATTAAGAGTAAGTGTAACTTGGTGTTTGTGTTTTGAGATTTTTAAGATGTGAATAGGAAGCAAATAATCTATTCATTGTCTATAGTTCTCTTGGTCCTTTCTAAACCCTGGCCTGAACAACCAGACTACAGAATTATATCAAGAATTTAAACCTAGACCAAGCTTTCTAGATTTTATTTTTTGTGATTTGAGGGGTACAGGCATTTACCTTTCATAGTGGAGTGCAGGCATGTCAACATTTTAATGACTGGAATAAGGTATTTGTTTAAAGAAAAACAACATCAATGAAAGAGGGATGCTTTATCCATTCTGAACTTCTCTGAATGGATCTTGTAGACAAGTATGGACAGCATGATGAGGCACAGTAACCCGAATACCGCTGCTGCCACGGAAACCCCGACCACTGCCTCTCTCTGCTTCAAATTCTCAGCCACTACAAAACACATCAAAATCATAACTATGCACAAATCTCACTATTATAGTTTTTAAGGTTTATGGACATGTTGAATGTTAAATATGCAGATACTGCATTGAGTAATAGAATAAGTATCTAGAAAATAAACAGTTGGCTAATAGCCTATGGTCCCTAAATCAGATTTCTTAACTAGAATAAAATAGAAAATTAATGCATACCTGCAGCAATAGGTGCCGGTTCTTAAAAATAATAAAAGAAAAATAGGTTAGTTCAAATACATGGTATTGTAATTGAAGTCAAAGAATAAATATACATACATTTGCAAACAAATGGATAAAGTATTTAAAATAGCATTTTGATCATTTGTTTATTATCAGAGACATAGCACATATATGAACCAACTTTAACCTTCATTGTTCATGTTGATATAAAACAATGATTATGCACAAATCATAAGCAAATCATAAATAGATCGTGGCAGAGCTAGTTGCTGTCTTACCATTTTCGACTTTGGTGATGATTGGTCCAGAGCTCACCGTGGCAACATCACTGACTGAGGTCCCCTGAGTTGACTCCACATCTCTCCTCCTCCTTGCAGTACAATTCTGATGCATGTGTCATAAAATATCTCCTGTTATGTCAGGCTGAGCCAGTGGATTCTTTTGTCATAGTGAGTGTATCATTCCATACCTGCCGTAAAGATCTGCAATAGGAGCTCTCACAGAGTCTGGTGGTACAGTGCACGTAAAAGGTCGACACTGATCTGTTCTTGTGCTCAACAAAGCGAAAGGTCTCGAATGAAAAATGCGCCACCTGCTGTTCTCCATTCACACCCATTATGGTTTGTGGATCATGGCTACATCTGATAACGACATAGTGGTGACCGAAACAGATTTAAAATCTAAAATACATACTTGCTTAAGATAGTTTAAAATGTGATTGCAAATTAGGTAAACATCAATCAAAATGTTAAAATGCAACAAGGTTTAAGCATTTATACTAACCCAACAAAGAAGTCAAAGGATGTGCTGTTGGATGGGTATGGACTGGTGGTTGCATAGCAACGATCCAAAAGAACATTGAATCTTCACAGAATACAAATGCAAAGTTATTTTTCAGCTTTAAACTAAAGGCATATTTTGAAAAAAAGGAAAAAAAGCCATTTTTATGGATCAGAAAATGCTGAGTTGTAATCTTATATCATGATTATTTTAAGCAGGTGTGTGTGCGTCAGCCTGTGTTCATTGAGAAGCTATGACTAGCTACAGAACCCTGTACCTCTGGGTGAGATTTGTAGCTCGGACCTCCACAAAAACCCTGGTCTTCAACATTAAACCCGTTGGAGGCACAAAGAGACGAGACGTATATGTAATGTCCTTAATGCAGCACAAAAAACCATCATGAACATTATATAGTAGTGACCAGTATCATTATCTAATTACACACTGAAAATCTTATGATTGTTAATGCAAAACTAATGCAAAGAAGCAATACCTCAAATAGCATCATGCTCAATGTGCTGATGAAACTGCCATTATTGTCCTTAATAGCCAGATTCACACCAGAGCTGAGATCAGAAAACACAATGAAAGCAGTTTGATCATGAAAAAACACAATGAAAGCAGTTTGATCATGAAAAAAACACAATGAAAGCAGTTTGATCATGAAAGCATGACATCACTAAAGGATAAGAGGAGGCCAGGTGCAAGTTGTCACATTGGAAAGGTTTTTACAATGACTATATCAGTAACTATAAGGTTTTACTTCATACATTTATTTCTCTACTATAAAAATTCAATATTATATTTCAACTGTAAGATTAAACTGGGTTGTTGGTTGTATTACTCACACACTCATCTCTGTGTTGTTGACCAAGTACTGCAGTGGGTATCTGCAGGAGAACAGATAGATCATCTCCTGTCGGTAGGTGATGGTTCCAGCATTTGGTTCCAGAGAGTTGACCACCCCAGAGATGTTTACAGACTGCACACTCGAGAAGTCAGAGAACAGCCCAGATCCGATCTCTTGAGTTATCTGTTGAGTTGAATGAACTATACATTTAACTACACAACTGACTCAAGTGAGTAAAAGACATTACACCTCATGTTTTACCTCATATGAAATGGTTAACACTTTGCTACGGTTAACAATGAAGTACAGGGCTGATGTTAAGGTACTTTTACTGGTCTATGAATGATTCAAAATCATTTACATGACTGCATGATTTGGAATTTTCATACATTACTAAATGTCTACCAAAATATGTTCTGGATCAAAAACCTTTCTGTACTTTTTAAGCTGAAGTTGGTATTTGATTAATATATTTAAGTGGCTTTAGACATTGTACAACCTTCTTTTCTAAGAATGGTGCTTTATAAATAAATACAAATATGTATTATCATTATTATTATTATTATTATTATTATTATTACCATTAGCTTGTTGGAGCATGTAGATATGGATGTTTCGGTGATGAAGAACTGAAATTTCAGTACAGGTGGGTCAACGGTCCAGTCAGCCGTTCCTTTGCACTCAGGTTTGGTGAATTGACCATTAAGAGCCATTGTGGATTCATTATATCCATTGAAGTAAATGGGACACAGCAAAATCTGCAGATCCATACTGTTTGTGCCACACACAACTGTGATATCAGAGTTGGCTGTAAAGAGAAAAAATAAGATAATCAAAGTAACTGTTCATGATGTTCAACATTTCTGGCATGGAAATCCACCAAGTTCTTTATGATGGAAGGACATCTAAAACCACAGTAGCCACAGCAGAAATGAGGACACATCACAAATTAAGAACCATATCAACATCCTATATGTTTAAGAAAACACACTGCTCAAATTGCTGGGTGGTCTTGGGTTCTTTTGTGGCTCTAATGAAATGAAAGGTGAGATATTGACATAAGAAGGAGGTGAACAGAGGAAAAGGAGAAATGGAGAGGGATACTTGTCTGCTGTGACTGACCTGGCTCTCTGAATGTTGGATGGGTGAGGCAGGCATTCTGAGCTTCACACTGGAGAATCAGGACAAGCTGATACACAAGGAGGACCAGCCACATTATGCTCTGACTGCAGGGGAAATCCCACACACCACACTATCACCCTAACCTCAATTCACTCAACAACAGCCACTCAAGCAAATGCAGCTGTTTGCTATCAGAACACACAAATGTTTTGAATGCTTCTGTGCAGACAAATGTTATGTCCTGTCACAAGTTCTTGATGTAGAAGAGAGCCAATGTAGAACATCTGACCCCTGAATAACAACATAACACAATAATAACAATTACATACATGTGAGTTTTTCACATATTGGTCATTTGTCATTATATGTTTTTGTTAAATTTGTGGCAGGTTACCACTGTGACAACTAACCCAATGTAGTGAGGCAACATGCTATATATAAAACTTACCCTGAGTGGAGCAACATATATTATCAATTATGTATATATTATGTATTATATTATAAAGTTTTTTAACACACACATGCATATATATATGTACAGATAGATAGATGCATACATAGATTACCTTGTATAACTCTGTCCTTACATCTGTGGCAGTATCTCTGTGTTGATGGCTTAACTATTTATACTGGTCCCTTTCTAGCACAGGTGTGAGGGAGGCAGGTGCCAGAAACAAACACAGGGTTATGAGAAATAAGGGATGGCCAATGAGGAACACAAGGAGCTTTAAGAAGATCTCTATAAATTCAGTATCAGGTAACATGTCTGGAACAATCTTGCTGTGCTCATGTAGCAAAAATGTGGCTGGACCATACAGAACTTTATTCTATCAATGCATTATATCACTCAGCATGCATTATAAAACACACCTCTCCATCTGAAGACCAACGGTGTTCAGATTTACAAATGAGGAACAAATAAAAGTCATGCTCCATTCAACTAGACACACTGTCACACTGTCTATATATATATCACATGAATTGCTTAAATGTACTTTAAAATTACTTAAAAAGAGTACATCAATGTTTAATGATTTTTTTTGTATGTATTGGGGTTTCTGTATAGAATATGCAAATTAATTTTATTTTGCAAATGGAAAGTTAAGCTGTAATATGACTGGTTTAGTCATTTTAGCACTCTGTACTATTATATGTTTTTAAATTGAAGGTAATAAAGAACATAACAATAGAGGGTCTTAAACCAACAATACCAAAGGTGTTAGTTATCCAGTCAGTTCATATTATTTTCCATAAAATACGCACACAGGTTTGCGGACATACACACTCAATGTCCTGTTCATGTGCAGCTGGTTTCAGATATGTCGTCTTCGTGAGAAAAGCAAGACTCTTCACCTCATCATTTTCTAGACACAGATATCACACCCTTGTGTGAACAAAGCCTGTCATCGTCAGAGAGTCATTTAAACAAAGACAAGCCCTCTTAAAACTACATAAGAAAAGAACAATGCAGTACATGATCTTCTTAAAGAGACCGTCTGGTTCCTCTGTCACATAGGTGACTAGTTTTGACTTTATGGCTTTATGGATAGAAATAAGATATTAAAATCCTTAACTGAACTATTAACTAAAGTGAGATTATTTTGCTCTAGCTTAATCCATTACACTTTTATAGAAGTGTATATTATGTCACATTATTATGATAATGTTATAAGCTGTACATGTGATCAGTTTCAGTGGCAGTTCATTCATTTTCTTTAGGTGGACAGTAACGTTTATTCAAAGTCAAGATGTCATAACAGGATCATGTAAATAATTCTCTCTGCCTGCGGGGGAGGTATGATCAAATCATCTCTCTATGTTATAACTTTCTGTAACCTTACCCGAGCTGGATGAAATCACGGGAAACAATCGTGTGATGTTGTACAAATGCCCCGATTTCATAGTAACACGAGACACCAACAGGGTTCTTGCTTATTTATTCTATAATAATAATAATAATAATAATAATCGAATGAAACTCACGAATCGGCTTGCGGTGACTATTAACCAACGAGTTTATTTGACAGGGTAATCGTGAAGAAACATTCAGGCATAAGACATCGTTTCAGTATGAATACAGTACAGCAAATTTTATCACGTATCTGTCACAAAATAGAAAGAAATTCGTAAAAACCAAAGCCAGAGTTTTATTTTTCCTCTGGTAACTTGAGGTTACTGCAACACCAGTTAACAAATGACAAGCCATATGCCATAGTAATACAGTACAAGTGCTCAAACGTGCAAATACGAAGAGGATGAACCTCAGGTGAATGTTGGTTTTACAGATGGAGAGCACACTGTGTATGGATGCTCCTCCAGGGCTGCATTTCGCTCAAGATGTACCAGAGGTGCCGGACTGACGTGCAGATATCAAACAACAGTGGATGGTTTTCATCTCCCATCCGTCAAGGATAGACAGAGCCCGACTCTATCTTCCAGCCCGTCTTGAGTGTCCATTTTTACTTGGAGCTGGTGTATTTGGTCACAGCCTTTGTGCCCTCAGACACGGCGTGTTTGGCCAGCTCTCCCGGCAGCAGCAGGCGCACGGCGGTCTGGATCTCCCGGGATGTGATAGTGGAGCGCTTGTTGTAGTGCGCCAGGCGCGACGCTTCCCCGGCAATGCGCTCGAAGATGTCGTTTACAAATGAGTTCATTATGCCCATCGCCTTAGAGGAGATGCCAGTGTCCGGGTGGACTTGTTTCAGTACTTTGTACACGTAAATGGCATAACTCTCTTTCCTGGTCTTACGCCTTTTCTTGTCCCCTTTCTTCTGCGTCTTAGTGACAGCTTTTTTGGAGCCCTTTTTGGGAGCAGGGGCTGATTTCGCAGGTTCAGGCATTGTTTTTGATTTCAAGCCCTTCTGTCACAAGATCGTTTAGGTATGCGAACGCGCTGCGCAGTTTTCTGACCCTTATTTATAGAGTCGGCATGCAAATAATACCAAGCACAATCCTTGGTTTCATTGGACAGCTTTCTGACGTTATGGACGTTATTCCGCACTCTGACTGGCTGTATGCTGTAGACTCAATCCATCCAGTCAGAGTTGACATCCGGGTATATATACCAATCCCTGCTTACATCATACGCGAAAGCGCATTCGACCAGTAACAGTAAACAGGGTGCTGTTAACCAGACAGACGGCTTTCTTTGTTGTTTAGACAAACATGTCTGGAAGAGGTAAAACCGGTGGCAAGGCCCGCGCAAAGGCCAAGTCTCGTTCATCCAGAGCTGGACTGCAATTTCCAGTCGGACGTGTGCACAGATTGTTACGCAAGGGGAATTACGCCGAGCGCGTAGGCGCCGGAGCTCCAGTGTATCTGGCCGCGGTGCTGGAATACCTGACGGCCGAGATCCTGGAGTTGGCCGGGAACGCAGCCCGAGACAACAAGAAAACAAGGATCATCCCCCGCCATCTGCAACTGGCTGTCCGCAACGACGAAGAGCTCAATAAGCTTTTAGGTGGTGTAACCATCGCCCAGGGCGGAGTGCTTCCAAACATCCAGGCAGTGTTGCTGCCTAAGAAAACCGAGAAGCCAGCCAAGAGCAAGTAAACGAGGCTTTTGCGATCCTGGACATTTACATAAACAGCTCTGCTAGTTTGAGTAACATTTTATTTCCCTACTTTGCGTTATATTGTGTTTAATGGAGACATCTTGTAAAGTATGATTTGTGGTGTTATTAAATGGCTTTTTGGACGGTACCCTGTTAATAAGGCACACGCACAAGGACGCACTCCCTCACACAAGAAGAGAACTGCACCGCCACCGGCTAAAAATGGCCACGGGACATTTCTGCCATCATGGTGGACTATCCTTACTAAAAGAAGTACTGAACAGAAACTCAATTCGTGAGGCGAACGAAGATCATTAAGTATTTTATTGTATATGGACCAACGTTGGTTACGTTTAATTTGTCACCGCTTTGAATTACATGCGAGTCATGTCCTTTATCTGATGTTTGTGGTTTTGTTTCAATAAATGTCAAGTGCCATTAAAAGGCACAAAGCCCCCGTCTTACAGTTTCTTGCTACATATGATGGGTTGGATAAGTTGGAATGGTCTAAAAAGTGAAACTTTTAATACCCGTGGTACAATATTAGCGTTACTGCCTGTAATAAGGTCTATTTGTTTAGGTCTAACATTGTTTTGGGTTGTGGTGGGATAGAGGAACCATTGATAAATAAGATTAGATAATTTCCAATATATAACTAACCAATATTATATCAAAAAACAATTTTATTGTACAAACATAATCCAAAAATGATATAATAGCAAAGTGACATAATATCTTTAGTTCAGTCCAATTAAAATAAATGCATCCACATAGTTAAGACCACTTTATTGAGTGTTAGTAGCTTTAAGTACTTTACAATTTTGTAATAATTTGGTTATTACACTGTAACACAAGGGCATCATAGCCAAGCTGACCAAAACTTACAGTAACTTAAAAATAATTTTAAGGCAGCATGGAAAACTCAGAACCTCCAAAATTATACCACTGCCTTCAAGATAACGTGTACACTATTATTACAATAACGGTAAAAGTGAATTAAGTTGTATAAAGGCTTTGATGAAATTTGAATTATATCTCAGTTTACGTATAAGTCTATGTCTCTGCGTACCCTTCTGTCTTCATGTCATTGAGCCCCAAGTCTTCATTCTGCTCAAAGGTTCGGGTGTATTTCTCAACCTTCATTTCTGGATCAGGGTCTGGGGCGTAAACATTCTGCAAAGTGGAGTCTGGTGGTTAGTCTTAAAATACATTAAAAATATTAAATATTAAAAATCATCTTTTTTTAAATCAAGTCATATAACTCGAGGCTCACCTGAATATAACTATTCCCTGCTGGATCATCCAGGATTATATGAACATCCATCTCTCCGGCCATTATCTGAGAAATTTAGTAAATACAAAACATATGAAGAGACTGAGAAATGTAGTAAATCTGGCCACCCCTTGCAGTGGATGACTGCTAGCCAGTAGATATGAAAAAGAATAACTTTTAACACTGCCAACCACATGCTGAAATGTAATATATTACAAACCTTGTCAATTTTTTGCCCAAAAAGCTCCAGTTTTTCCACTCTATCGGTTGTGGAACTGTCTCCACACATAAAGGGGTTTTTTGAAACAATCTACAATGAAAGTTAAAGCGTAGAAGACAACATTTGTTGATGACACAACCATACAAATAGTAGGTGCGAAGGCTATAAGCTTTGAGTTTATAGTCCTACCAGTTCTTTGATGTCCTTAAGAAGACCTTCCAGAGTAGTGAACTTCCCTCCAAGAGCCGCCATCCCCAGCTCAAACTCCAGCTCAGGAATCAACACGCTACACGTCTCTGACTGTTCCATAGACACAAACACATGTTAATGATAATGTACATAAATATGGTGAAGTATGTTGATGTCATTTCTCTATGACATGTTGTTAAACTAACCCACCTTCAGCAGGTCTCTGGACATATCTGAATGGTCTGTTAAGTGGAGTGTTATTCTGGTTCCCAGCTCCTCTGTGGCTCCTCCTGATTTCACCTATTTAATCGTGTCGGTGATTATAAACTATATGCAATGAATATAGCCAGAAATTAAAGTGATGTATAATGTGGCTCAATAGTCATACCTCATTGGTGCGATGTCCACAGCTATCGCAGTTAGTGGCCATTATAATAACCTCTTTGAAGTGAGGAATTTCTGCAGTTGAGTTAAGGAAGCAAATCTCCTGTATCTAAAGTTTATGCACCTTTTAATGCAGCGCCAAATAACATCCTGCTGGAATGCTTGCGACACTCTGCACTGCCAGTTTTAGCAAGGTTTGGCAATGGCTAAGAAAGTAAACTTCAAAAGACTTTTTGGAAAGAACATAATGTGCATGAAGCTAAATAAGTAAACCAAGATATTGCACCTACAATGACCTACAGTCCTTCTAAAGCAACATAAGGCAATACTATAAGTGTGAGCTTGTGTATAGATACACAGTTTTATACATGTACTTAACTGTAGCACTAACAACAGCAAGATAATGGTTAGATTAACAAATAAAATATACACCTTGAATCAAACATAATCCACTATGAAGTGTAATAACAGAGTCACAACAATAAATTCAGCAAATGCATTTTTAGAATTTATTTTGTCTGCTAGCAGACTTTTAAAGATACGAACAAGCTTCATGTTTGTATTGGCTGGCGCGTTGCACTCCGGGCAGTTAGTGTTGAACACTAATACCTCATTTCTCATGGTGTCTAGATCATTGCCAGGCTTTTCATTTTCTTGTTGCTCTTCTTCCTAAAAAAAGGCGGAAAGTCCGTGAATCTTGCAGATCTTTCCTCATAGCTGAAGTTGGAACTGTGGAACAGATGCTACTGAGCTTCTCACCTCTATTCCAAGCGCCGTGTTTTGTTGAGATGTTCTCTTGTAATGTGTGACAGAGAGAGATTTGTCTTTCTGAGGTGCGAATGGGTTCTCAATAAAGCTGTTCCCTGATGGATCGTCAATAATCTGTACACAGAAGACAAAAGAACCAATCAATATGCTTCACTTCATAAAAATGAATATGCAAATCTATGCATGTGGACTCATGCTCTGTAATCTGTAGGTAGTATCTGGTTAGACTTACTAATGTAAATTCTTCTTCTACTTCTTTAAGTTTTTTCAGCCTCTGAATGAATTCCTCTATTTTCTCTGCTACAGCTGGATCTGTTGCCTGCGAGTCATTAAACTAGATTTATTACACAGATTCTATACTCATAAAACACATTCAATTGAAACCTGATGAGAAATAAAAAATATATAAAAGCCATTTCAAAACAAATAAAGCAAAATAATATCAAGTAAATTGTGGAGTTTGTCATAACACATTCTCACAGTTGTAAAAGTCCTTAGGATTAAAAGTTAACACTCACTTTCCGAATGGGTTGATCTTGTTCTAAACCTGCCACTGCTCTGTCCAGTAGGCCCTCAATTGTTGACAACGCTACACAATAAAAAATATTATACCGACAAACAACATTTTCTAAATTACATTTAGCAAAAAACAGTATACTTTAGTATCAAAACGCAACTTCAGCTAATTAGTATATCTTTATTTCAGTGTCTGATTTGCAGTATTTTAAAATATGAAAATGCAGTGAAATGTTCATTTCATGAATGTTTTGCAGTGTGCAAATGTTGCACTTACAGCCCTTCTGTGTAAAAGCAGGAATTTCAAAATCAAGCTCTGGTATTCGGGTAGATGCACCATCTGACTTCACAACCTCTCGGTTCATATCCTACACATAAGCAAAACTGCTGGCTGAGTAACACTGACAGATTCTTTAAATGTGGCATATATTTAAAAATACTTAAAAATTGTATGACCCATGAACTCAAGTTCACGGCCATCCTTACCTCTTTGCTCTTCACCTGCAGGGTGTAAATGACACCCTGTTCTTGTATCCGCCCAGCAGACTGGATCTCTGTGTTGGTCCAGTTACAGTGTGGACACGTAAAGGAGCTGATAATGATTTCTTTGAAGAAAGGGATCTTGGTAAGCAGAAGACGTGTGCTTCCCTGGAGAGTGACAACACAGAAACCAGAGAGAGAGAGAGAGAGAGAGAGAGAGAGAGAGAGAGAGAGAGAGAGAGAGAGAGAGAGAGAGAGAGAGAGAGAGAGAGAGAGAGAGAGAGAGAGAGAGAGAGAGAGAGAGAGAGAGAGAGAGAGAGAGAGAGAGAGAGAGAGAGAGAGAGAGAGAGAGAGAGTTAAAATGCCATTTAACACGTATAACAGCACAAATAACTTATTTTAAAATACGGAGTTATTTACATTTTCATAACAGTTCATGCACAAACTGTCGATGACTGTGGGTTGAACATCTTCATCTTCAGCATCAATGTCTTTAAACAGTCCACCGCGGACGCGCTCCTCCTCGATGACTGACATACTGTCGGCTCCTGTCGTTTACGATGATTTCTCTTCTCCTAAATATTGGCGGTATTTATTCGTTTTGAATGACTGACATTCTACTAAAAGTTTCTAGAGATATTCACACGTTTTTATGTAATGCCCTCATGTGCACCTAAATCACTGCCGGGTCAGATTGAGTTTACAACATCAAAATAAAAGTCGTCATAATAAAAGTCCTCAAACGCGCATTAGCGTAGCCAGCCGTTCATTGAATCTTGTATTATTATACATTTATAATAGGCGGTTAACGAGCAATTATTCGTACATGATTTGTACAAATTCGTACATTATTTGGCCAAGAAACCATACACAATATAATCTGAAACAGGGTGAAAAGACTTATAACAGCTCACTAGATGCGACACAAAGGAATGCATAAATATGTCTTCCCTTTAATATTCAAGGTGGCAGGTCGCAGTGAAAAGTATTTCATATTGTATTTTAAAATGTATTATTTTAATACTCAAAATATAAGCAGCTAATATTATGCCTGAAAATGTTATCCCAAATAAACTAGGACCCTAAACCGGATCTTTCAATACAATCGTTGTTTCAAAGAAGTCACCACTAGATAGCGCAGCTTTGCAAATCATCTGTAATGTCTCATGCCTCCAGTTCTGCTAATGTTTAGGGTTGCAAATGTAAAAACAAAACTGCAATGCAATATAAAGTATGCATTAATTAATGTACAGGTAGAAAACGGCAGATATAGCTATTGCACAACTACATCCCAAATATATATTTAGTTTGACTGTTTATGGTTGCATACAGGTTGTGCATCTAAATGAGGAACTGTTATTGTGTGTGGGTATGTGTGTGTGGTTATTGGTCAGTGGGTAGTGTGATCATGTACTTTTTCCCTTACAAACCTAATAAAGACATTCCTGTTACTGTCCAGTGCTCTAGTGTTTTTGTGTCACCATAGACAGTGGACACCTAGTGATGATGTCAAAGTGTAGAGATGTCTAAAAATAGTAGTCAGATTTGACCAAACATCAGTTTGATTTATACAGAGACAGTCTATAATTATAGACAATATAAGTCAAGTTCTAACAATCTAAATTGTGGTCCTTTAGTTTTACTGTAAATACATAGTTAAACTATGGTTAGTTTTGTAAAGGGATCCGACTGGACCTAGTTTATGTTTCTAAATGTATGTTTCTATATTGGATAATATAATGTGGTCAATAGAGACACTGGAAAATTATTCGTCACAAAATTATTAAAATTATTAAAATTATTCATCACTAAATGACTTGAAAATGTATTAATTCTAATTTATATTCATTTATATTTATATTATAAACTAAAATAAACAATTATTATAATTTATTATAAACAATGTTTTCAAACTTTATAACCAACGAAGACCTTGAAGAAACAGAAAAACAAACTGAAACTGTTTTGTCTGAGAACTAAAGTCAGTTCAACATTTGATTACATAGATAAAGAACTTGCGTAGGTCAAGAGGTGAGAAGTTTAGGTCCAAAATGAGAACCAGTGAATGAACAAAATGCCCCTGAAACTTAACATAAATTTGCTCACAGGGAAAGACCATGACAGGTCATGATGTCATGGAAGCCGCTGTCTTTAAAAGAGTCAAAGCAGAGGAAGTGAGCTTTAGAGTTGCAGCATGGAGATCAAAAACAGCTTTGTGATTCGCATTCTAATGTTGATTGTAGCAGGTAAGACAGACTTGTATCTTTACAAAGGTTTGTGCTACAGCTCTGACTTTATAGAGTGATTTGATTGTCTTTACCTGTTGTCAGCAGGTACAGAGGTTACATTTGTGTATGTTGTGTTGTAAGAAAAGATGTATGTATATATATATTTGTATGTGTGTATATGTACCATGTATGTATGTATACATATATACATGCATACAGAAACCCGTACAAGTTTATTTTTCTGATGCTTATACATTAGGTTTGATTTAATGATTTACTTTAGGTTTAAAACTTAAGCTTATGGTAAGAGCAGGAAAACATTCTGTGAAGCTTACATGTCCACAGAGCAGTCAACATGCAAGAATTCTTTTAAGCTAAAGCTTAAGTAGCTTTGTTAGCTTCAACATCATAAAAAAAATCCCAGCTTGTTATATGGTTTTAATTATTCCATTATTTTAAATTATATTGAGTTAATTTCCAATATAAATGGTAAGTAATAAAACTTAAATGTAATGAACAAATCAGATTAAACCCAGAATTAAGCCCTTACTGCACTGTAGCATGTTTTACATGTCCAGTAACTAATGTCAAATGACCCCAACTTTAATCCTAATATAACAGCAATATGTTCCTCCCACAGAAAAAGGTACAGACATTAGACGTAAGGGTCTATTGACTAATAAAAGCACACCTCCATGTAGCCTGATTTAGAGCTGAATCTGTTTTACATTTTTATAGCGCTGTGAGTAATGGTTTAACACCACTGTTTCCTGTTTCAGCCTGAGCGTGTAGCTTTATGTGTCACAGTAGCAAGTTTTCACCCGCTGCAACATCAAATTGCAGAAACAAATACAAGACCACTAACAGCAGACTGGCTCTATCTCTCTCTCGCTCACTCTAATGCAGAAAATGTAGCCCCCTCTAACTTTCAACCACAACTACTGACAGTGTGAGAACAACACAGATGAGTCAGAGCACAGTGTAGGGTGCCTGTGGTCTTATCTGCCTCCTGATCAACCTACAGTCGTTCCATTAAACTAGCCCACCACTCTATAGCTAAATTGCTCTCAGCTGGAATGTAACTATATTTAATTCTGTTCAGAAACCAAGCAAAATGTACTTTTACATTGTATGATTTTAAGAAGCATATATTCTTTTTACTATTATGTAGAAACACGTTGATACCATTTGACTTCTTAACAAACTCAGCTTTAGCTGACTTGCTATGTGACGTTTCTTCATTTTGACAGGTATTGGCGAATGCTTGGCAGTCAAGCATCTTATATTGACCGAAGGAGACACGTTAGTCCTAAAATGTCTTCGGAAAAACAATGAGAATGTGTACATGGAGTGGAGAAATCCACAAGGTCATGTCCTATTCTTCAACAACCAAAAAGGTGAGGGAAAGAACATAATATTGTCTGGAAATCAATAAATCAAATATTTACTTTACTTTTGTCATAAACATAAAATAAACATGTTTTCTGGTCACAAACAGGTCTAAAAGACTCAAGGACCAGTGTTTTTGCCTTAAACAACTTTGAATATACAATACACCTTTCCAAAGTTACTCTTAAAGATGAAGGTGTTTACAAATGTCTAGAGTATGGGGACAAAGTCACTTCAAAAAGATACAAAGTAAAAGTTTTGGGTGAGTACATCTTTTATCCAAACATGTGTATGACTTACGACTAACAAAGATTGCTGATGGAACATGATATAACATTTGTATTTTCTTTTCAATATAATCGCAGGGACCCCAAAGATAGAAATGAGTAAGCATGGAGATAAAACAATCATAAAATGTTCTTCAGCTACAAAAAGCCACCCACCTGAACTCTCCTGGCTACTGAGTGGGATTGAGATTGAGGGTAAGATTACGAAAAGTGTCTGAGTGGGTAGACAGGTAGAGAGAAAGATAGACATACATACAGATATTACATTTATATTTATGCATTTGGCACACGCTTTTATCCAAAGTGACATGCAATACATTCAACTGTCTGAGTTATACATTTGATCATTACGTGTTCCCTGAGAATTGAACCCACGACATGCTAACATCTGAGCTACAGGAACACCTTATACACATGAAATGTACAGTTAGAAAGACAGGCATAAAGATAGATAAGTGAATACAGGGATATACAGACATACAGATAAATTCACAAACCAATATAATTCATCTGACATTTTAATAATACTTTGTGAAAATAGAGGAACCAGGATATTCTAATGTGGGTGAGCTAACAAGAAAGGCAAAAGTTCTCGCTGACAGTAAAAGAAATCTAGGATGTTTTTCGTATTTGAATGATTAATCACAGGTTATTAAATATGCCCTATTTGTTTCTTATCAGCTCAACCTAATACCATTCAGGAAAAAGGATCCAACAGATCATTGGTAGTCAGTGTATTAAATATCAAAACTCATACCAGGAAGGCTACAGTGATTTGCCTGGCAAAACACCAAACTCTCCAAAAACCACTGATGGATTTCATCATCATTGAAAATGACTGTAAGTATTCACACAAGCTATATATAACCAAAACCTCAGTAATAGCAGATCACCAGAAATCTTTATTTGTGCCCTATTGACTTAGTAGTTGTCCCACATCACATTCACCATCCATACCCCATGCATGTGACCAAAAATAGGGACATTTTCCATAGATGACATTAACCATTATAGAAAAAGGAATTGAAAGTTATGGGGAAATTGTTTGCCGATGCTGCAAAGGGAAAGTTTATCTAGAAGTATTTGGTAGTTTCCTATTTAATGTGGTTAACATTAGAGTGGTCAATCACATGATGTCAGAGAAGTCAACAATTTCACTGAAGAAATAAAGTTTCCCACACACAATAGATGATTGAACTAAATATATGTATAGCTGTACAAACACAAATTCATATTCATGTGAACAGTCTAATGGACGTTTATAGAGTTCGTATGACTAATGTAATGTTTTAATGTTGTTTTATTATCATGTAGCTATTACAGTACCCACGTCAAGCTATTCCACAACTACAGAAATACTTAAAACTGAGACAATGATCACAGTCACTTCTTCCCCTCTTAGCAGCAATACAGGTGAGTTTATTTCAAGTATTGGACAATCAAAATATCAGCATAAATGATGAGCCAATTAATGTTTAAAAGCTGGTTGACATATCTGATGACCACATGACTGAAACACAACTCATATCAAATAACTCTGGAAACTTGTGTGTGGGCTTCACATAAACCCACAGTATGGAACTTTTATAATGTACCCACTTTGTAACTCTCTATGGCCATCTATTGGTAGATTTTGCATACTACACATAATCATTTCCAATGCAATTTGTTTCCTAGAGTTGATGCTTTTTTAGAATGTTCTTTGTTTTACCCCTTTTGCTTTTTTAAATGTAAAACCTCAACATCTGTTTCAACATCTGATCACAGCACACATGGAATTGACATCACTTCCAGAAATGCTTGAATTGCACTCAACAGAAGAAAGCATTACCTTAAACAACACACCAAGTAAGATATAACATTTAAACATAAACATTTATCTCACCTGTTTTATATCTTAATATTATTATGTGTTGATTCACAAGGCAGTTTTTGTAATCTACCATATGCCAACTGCTGCTGGGTTTTCACATTTTGCATTTAGTTTTCTGACTGTACTGTGTACAATTATACTTTTCACATAGTTGAATTAGCCTAATTAATAATAAATCTTGATTTTTCTGGTTCTTTTTGCATTTCAGCACAATACACAAACTCTTCAGACACCAATTCAACTGAAGGATTCCAGATCATAAATGGCACCAGCTCAGAAGGTGTGATAAATAAAATCATTTACTGATGCCAACAAACATTTTTCTTTTCTGCTTGGATAATTCTAACCGTGCTATGTCATTTGAAGATAACAATATTATTTGTGTTTGCAGGTTTAGGCCTAAAGGACAGTAGCCAGAATGAACACCAAAATTCTGTAAATCAAAGCTCACCACTGCTGGTTCTTCTGGTGACATGCCTTATTATATGCTTGCTTATTGTCGTCATCTTCTTTGCAATCAAACTGAGAAGGGCCCATCTAACTTGGAAAAAAGGTAATATACATGTTTGAATATTTTTGATATATGAATGATTCAAATAGCTTTGTGTAGGCTTTAATTAAGCAACACGTTATTATGCAAATAAAGTAAATGTAAGATTACCTGTTGACTAATCAGCATCTAAGACCAAAATTGAATTTTGCCATTTTTGATGACAGAGAATGAAGAATCCGACCAATCTGTGGAAAGCAGCAAATCAAAATCCAGTCACGAAGAGAAGAAGGCCCAGGAGAGGAGAAGAAATGGTAGAATAACTTTTCTTATAACTTACAATCTGGTAGATTTTACACGGGAGTTTTTCCTGTGCGTCTCTATACAAACTATTGACATTTCTTCTTTTTCTTGATTTTCTATCTAGGTTTTTGGAACTCAAAGTTCACAGAATACAAAATAGAGGAAGAAACCGCACAGAATGTAACAAATTCAAACAGTACAGTAGAAGTGACCAGTGAAGCACAAGACACTTCAAGAACAGTTTCAAGCAAAGTTCAAATAACTGTGAGGGAAACTGAACTTTAGAGGAATATCCAGCAGGAGCTAAATTCTTATAAGAGACTGAACTGATTTTACAGTTTGACAATGGTGCTTAGTTGTGTGAGAACTATAAACAATGTTAAATATAAGCTGCTTTTTGTATATATATATATTCTTTTGTATTTACTGTTTATTTACCACGTTTAAATGTACTTGTCATAAATACAAAGTCTTTTTGTCTGTATACAATAAAGTTTTCATTCTGAGTTTTGTAATCATAATGTGTGCTGTTTTAATTATTGCAGTTTCCCTTTTAATAACTGTGAATTGATTCGTGATAAGTGTGAATTTAAATCAATGAATTGATGACTCTCAGAAGATGCAAGAAATTATATATAATATTGATTTTTAATAGCATGTGGAGGATTTAAACATGTGATTTTGTCACACATGGAAGTGTTTTCTGTATGTTGCAATTGTATTTTTGTAATTCCAGTTTAGATAAGGGATAATGTACAGCTGGTCATTATTATCACAAAATAACAGATATCGTAGTCCTTTAATAGCTTGATTCGTATACAGAACAGCATCATATAGTTTAACAAGGTCATTGAGGTCTTTTGAGATACATTATGTCATTGATTTCCACATTGGAGGCTGTTGGGGGAAATCTTAGTAAGTAAGGGGCGCTTTTCCTACTAGATGATATCTTCCGTATATCCGATACAAATCTTCCGATATATATTCTGTATGTAATGCATCGATGCATTTTCAGCGGATGTTCTGCTGCTATTCATTTATGTAGAGGACAAACTGTTCCGCATTGATAGCGGTTGCGGCAAACTCGGGGGGGATGGGTGAACAATTTTCCACCAATGATGTGCGTGGATTTTAGCTTGCAGGCGTGGCGCAATGGAGTATTCGGATTTTTCATTGGTTCTTACAGTTTGAAGTCAAATAATGTGAAACGTGATTGGTCCAGCTACCGGTAATATATACCGTTCTAGAACGTTCGTTCTCTCTCTCATCTAGGCACGGCAGGGCAGTTGTTGGCACTCCAGCTTTCGCACCGGCATCTTCATACATCTCGATTATCTCCAGCTTGGTATGTGTGAAAGATCTTTGTTCCGTTTTTTTTACGATTGTATTGATCCTGAAGTCAAATAGCAGAATTTTTTTGCCGGCATATGGTTTATTCCACCCTCATTTGTAATATAATTGTCGAGATTCAGTTAATTCTCGCACATATTGAGTACTCTTTGTTAAGGTCGAAGCATTACTTTATCAATTAGTCATTTGATTTTAATTTTATCTTAAAATATTATTGTTGATTGTATCATTTCACGTCCTTTGTTTTATCTCGCGTTTAGTTTTTACTTCCTGTTTGTATTAATTTTAAAATTGTTGTCAAACAGTGTGGTTTATATTCACGCGTTTTATCCACAGAATAATCTGTTCGTATTAACGTTGATCGGACCTCGTGTGATCTGATCACGTGCACAGTCCCACCTAAAGTTTAATCGGTTTTCTTTCCAACGTCACAATGCTGTACGTGTCTTAAATGTTACGATTTTTGTTAGCATACAGTATACAAGGTTTTAACATATTTTAGACCGATTTAAAACTATAATTTAAGATGCTTCCTTAAAGATTGGACAAGAATGTTCCAGAAGCCTCAACCACGTGGTCTGACGCACTTCCGCATGCGCTGCTGCGCCTTACAGGCGGAAGGCTTACGTTTTACAGCCTTGTGTTAGTTTTCAAAGGAATTTATTTGTGTCTTTACATCCTGTAGTATTTAATGTGCTTTACCTTCCCCCACAGACAAAATGTCTAAAGGACCAGCTGTTGGCATTGATCTCGGGACCACCTACTCCTGTGTGGGTGTCTTCCAGCATGGAAAAGTTGAAATCATTGCTAATGACCAAGGAAACAGAACCACTCCAAGCTATGTAGCTTTCACCGACACAGAGCGATTGATTGGAGATGCTGCTAAAAACCAGGTGGCCATGAACCCCACTAACACAGTCTTTGGTAAGTTTCGTTTTTTTTTTTTTTTTTATAAATGCGCTATGATGAAGTTGATTCCTGCCATTCGTAGTTTCCACCAGAGGTTGAAAGACCAAAGATGGCCCAAGAACCTTCCTTGGATGTCTGAGCGATGTTTTAGCTGAGGTTTTTGTAGCATTGTATTAAGGCGATTATATAATGGTTTCCCTTCTTTTAGATGCCAAGCGTCTGATTGGTCGCAGGTTTGATGACACCGTTGTTCAGTCTGACATGAAGCACTGGCCTTTCAATGTCATTAATGACAATACCCGTCCTAAGGTCCAGGTTGAATACAAGGGTGAGACTAAGACCTTCTATCCTGAGGAAATTTCCTCAATGGTCCTTACGAAGATGAAGGAAATTGCTGAGGCCTATCTGGGAAAGGTGAGTTCATGTTCCGTTATTTGTAGACTATCCTTTCTCAGTCTCCTATTGAACTAGTCTTTATTGTGCTACGCTATGATGAAGTTGATTCCTGCCATTCGTAGTTTCCGCCAGAGGTTGAAAAACCAAAGATGGCCCAAGTACCTTCCTTGGATGTCTGAGCGACATGCACTTTGAATTGCATTAGCTCCACTAGTGTTCCCTTGTTCCAAATGACAATGTTTAATCCACACTTTCTTTGCAGACTGTTTCCAATGCTGTGGTCACAGTTCCTGCCTACTTCAATGACTCTCAGAGGCAGGCCACCAAAGATGCTGGTACCATCTCTGGCTTGAATGTTCTGCGTATCATCAATGAGCCAACTGCTGCTGCTATTGCCTATGGCCTGGACAAAAAGGTTAGTTAAGTTTGTATGTACAGATTTAGCTGGTGATTTAACTTGGAGAAAAAAGTTTCGCTATGATGAAGTTGATTCCTGCCATTCGTAGTTTCCACCAGAGGTTGAAAAACCAAAGATGGCCCAAGTACCTTCCTTGGATGTCTGAGCGAAATTTATTAGGGCGTGTCATAATGTTATGCAAAATGGACCCAGAAGTCTCATTTAATTTTTTCTTAAACAGGTTGGTGCTGAGAGGAATGTCCTTATTTTTGATCTTGGTGGTGGTACCTTTGATGTGTCTATCCTCACCATTGAAGATGGCATCTTTGAGGTCAAATCTACTGCTGGAGACACTCACCTGGGTGGAGAAGACTTTGACAACCGCATGGTTAACCACTTCATCACAGAGTTCAAGCGCAAGCACAAGAAGGACATCAGCGACAACAAGAGAGCTGTTCGCCGTCTGCGCACTGCCTGTGAGAGGGCTAAGCGCACATTGTCCTCCAGTACTCAGGCCAGTATTGAGATTGACTCCCTCTATGAGGGTATCGACTTCTATACATCCATCACTAGGGCCCGCTTTGAAGAGCTCAATGCCGACCTATTCCGTGGTACCTTGGACCCTGTTGAGAAGTCCCTTCGTGATGCCAAGATGGACAAGGCTCAGATCCATGACATTGTCCTGGTTGGTGGTTCTACTCGCATTCCCAAGATCCAGAAACTGCTCCAAGACTACTTTAACGGCAAAGAGCTCAACAAGAGCATCAATCCTGATGAGGCTGTTGCCTACGGAGCAGGTTAGTGACTTTTTTTTTATAATGGTCTAATTTTGTACCAACAATCGCTGTGATGAAGTTGATTCCTGCCATTCGTAGTTTCCACCAGAGGTTGAAAAACCAAAGATGGCCCAAGTACCTTCCTTGGATGTCTGAGCGTCTGCTGTAGTTTGCTTGCTGGCTGCCTTTTGCTGCCCCAGATTCTTATTTTGCATCTCTACGTTTTAGCTGTCCAGGCTGCCATCCTCTCTGGTGACAAATCTGAGAATGTTCAGGATCTTCTGCTGCTTGATGTCACTCCTCTGTCTCTTGGAATTGAGACGGCTGGTGGAGTCATGACTGTACTCATCAAGCGTAACACCACAATTCCAACCAAACAGACTCAGACTTTCACCACCTACTCTGACAACCAGCCTGGTGTGCTCATTCAGGTGGGTAAGAAGCTGTACTGCTCAATTGACTTGTTTCAGTGAGCAAAAGATTGTAGTTCTCTGACCCATTGAGGCTAGGCAGGTTTTTCAGAATGTCTTTTAACTTTGTCTGATTACCCCTCTCCAGGTCTATGAGGGTGAGCGTGCAATGACAAAGGATAACAACTTGCTGGGCAAGTTTGAGCTTACTGGAATTCCCCCAGCACCTCGTGGTGTTCCCCAGATTGAGGTCACCTTTGACATTGATGCCAATGGCATTATGAATGTTTCAGCTGTTGATAAGAGCACTGGAAAGGAGAACAAGATCACCATTACCAATGATAAGGGTAAATATCTAATTTCTCATTTAACTTAAGTAGTTAGTGGTAAGTACTTCTGTTTACTTAAATGGAGATCTATTTTAGGTCGTCTCAGCAAGGAGGACATTGAACGCATGGTGCAGGAGGCCGAGAAGTACAAGGCTGAGGATGATGTGCAGCGTGATAAGGTGTCTGCAAAGAATGGTCTGGAGTCATACGCTTTCAACATGAAGTCAACTGTGGAGGATGAGAAGCTGAAGGGCAAGATCAGTGATGAGGACAAACAGAAGATCCTTGACAAGTGCAATGAAGTCATCAGCTGGCTTGACAAGAACCAGGTAAGTTCAGATGTTGACATGACTGACCAACTATGAAATCTAGTCAGTGGTAGTGTAATTTAAGTAACTTTTCTATTACTACTGTTGGAAGCTCTAAAGTGTCTTCCTGTCAACATTTTCAGACTGCTGAGAAGGAAGAATTTGAGCATCAGCAGAAAGAGCTGGAGAAGGTGTGCAATCCAATCATCACCAAGCTGTATCAGAGTGCTGGAGGCATGCCAGGTGGAATGCCTGATGGTATGCCCGGTGGCTTCCCAGGGGCTGGTTCTGCTCCAGGAGGTGGATCCTCCGGCCCAACCATCGAGGAGGTTGATTAAGCCATTCCAAAGCTACTATGCTACCTCCATAGTAATGTTTACTGTTGCCCTCTGTAGTTGAACTCCTAAAATTGTTACTTAACATTTTAGCTGACTTCAACTTGCAGAGTGATTGTTGCAATTAATAAAGGGGATTAAGGGATCACTTATTTCAAAATCGCAGGGAACGGACTTTCTACCTAGATTGCACAACCTATATCAACTTGGAAAAGTCTTGTGGAAAATTTTCACAAATGCATTGGTGCTGGATGTAAACGAATAAAATGATTACCTATTCCTGAAGGTGCTCTTGTGTTTATTTGGACCTACATGGCATTGGTACTTCTGAATTTCGTCAGACATTTGTGTCGCTGTTTATACCCTGCTCTATTTTAAACTGTAAATGTTGAGGCTACATTTTTGCATGACTAAAGCTGGGATAACTGAGTAAGTTAAAGTGAAGCGGTTCTTCAGGACGCTGAATCATCTTGTAATATTAACCGTAAAGACGATCAGGGAGCAACAGCACCATCATGAACCTAACAGGCCAGGCTGTAGACCACTGTTAACAGCAGTTCAGTACAATAATGCACTCACAATACTCTAAAGCAGTTTGGTAATGCTAGAAAACTTGTGATCAGTAAAGTAATTTAGCAAGTTGCAAAAATTCAGTGTAATGAGTGTTACATGTATATACTATTATACATATTACTGCACCTTGCAGGGTGTAATTATGAATTAAGTGACAAATCTAAACGTGATTAACGATCATTTAAATATTTGTATTAAATATTAACAGTCTAGTTGCGCTTGTCCGTATACAAAATATTTCTTGCATTAAAACGCTGTTTAGTAGAGGACAGGAGACCATTGGTGGAAAAGCGCCTGAAATAATTGCGCATGCGCTGACACAAGGCGTCCAGGTTCCCATGCCGACAGTTCAGCAAACGGAAGCCTTCGGACTTGTTTATAAGCAGTGTGCCATTAAATAGAGCACATCGATCTATTTCTGCATGAGATAATTTCTTTAATGTACATTAGAAATCAGTTTCCGCACAGATTAGTTGTAACACCGCTAAAATAACAAGAATGTCAGTCAAACATCGAGTGAACTGTCTGCCATAACTAAAGCTCCTAATAACTGCGCGAGTTTAAGTGAATGAATGAATGAATGAATGAAAGTCAAACGGTTCGCTGAATCATACCTTGTAATATTACTAATGAAAACAATCATGGAGCACCAGCACCATCATGAACTTAACGGGTCTGATAAGTCAAAGATGAATAACGACGTACACGAGCACGCTGGTCTGATGCTGTGGGACTCGCTTGAATCAGACACTGAGAGTTTGGTGCAAGAGAAAGAGCTTCAGATGCTTATAGCTCACGACAGTGACCTGCTTTCTGCTGACATCTCCAAACAGCCCTGTGCTCAGTCTGACGAGGAGAGATCAGAATATGGTGGAGAATATCGTGATGGCCTACAGGAACTGAAACCCAAACAGGCGAAAGGCAAAATCACCGCACAGAGGTAACAACCACACTCAGTCAACCTCCGATAAGTGGGTAGCTAACATGACAATCCTTCAATGTGACGTGCTTTATTTAATCTAAAACTTTGAACAGCGTTACTCTAAATCACACAGAATAATATTTGTACTTCTGCCACTTTTTCACACTGCTTTGACCTGCTAAAAACTGGAAAACCTTTGAATCACATGCAGCACCTGAAACAAACACCTCCCTTCTTCAAATACATTATACTTAAAATCCTGATATAACAAATCCAACTATCCATATCCATGTCAACTTCCCAATTTCAAATGATTTGTGGAATTGGTGCTTTCATTACTGCTTCGTTTTACCTTGTGTCTTACTACTTTCAAATGTAGTAATGTTTTATGTCCAACATTTGTCCCCAATTAATAGGCCTATCAGTAACACACATTAGAGTGTGGTGTTGACAAGCAGCCTTTCAATGCAGCCTGTTTTAAAAGTTACGTAAGTTTGTGATGGACTATATCAAAATCAGATTAATTAATAATGATTAATATTGTGCACACACATAACACATAAAATAATGGAGTAAAATATAGAAAACTATAAAGAGACAATTGTACAGAAGTAATATATTCAGTGAATATACATATTTACAGATGCGATGTACGCCTGTGCGATGGGTAATGGGATGTGTACAGAAATATCTGTATGAAATGTACAGACGATATGAATAATGAATTTACATTGGACATCATTGCACTAAGGGAAACCTTGTGGGGCAGTTACCCTAATATCACTTAATTAAATACATCACTATCAAAATGATTATGAGCTGTATTGTTTAGCTGCTTGGCAAATAGCTGAAATAACTGACAGCTTTTATTCACTTGTCTAACTGATAATGACAGACATTCAAAATGATGTTTGTGCTTGCATTTTAATTGAGCCGAAATACCCACTAATTTCTGTGCTTTCCAAACAAGTACCCTCATTTAGGGGGAAATTAGATTTTTAGTTTGCAGGACATTACCACAATGAGGTCTCATTGAGCAGTCTGTTAAAAAGCAGTGGCTTTGTTGTGAATAAATAGGAGAGCTCTGTGTGCTGTAGAAACAGATTGTTGGAATCTGAAGTGTGGATCACTGCATCTGTCTCCACTCCTTCACCCCCGGCCCAACTGTTGTGTCCTCCACCTCTCAGAATCTGCCACAGGAAAGAGATTCAGTTTTTTTACAGACTGATAGCTCATATACCGAAGAGCTACTTAATCCCTTGCATAGCTTGTTTCATAATGACTGGCAAACCTCAACAAAGACTGTATTGTTAATATTGAAGCCAAAGCGTTCTCGCATCATATTTCCACGTCTATAAATAAAAACCTCAGAATAAATGGAGTGCAGCACTATTTATCAATCTCATTAAAGCTAATAACTATCCATTTATTTTCCATCCACTTTACAATGTACATTGTCTTTACAGAGACTAAATACCACATTCAGAACAAAATGAGCTGAAAATAATAGTTTGTGTTGGATTTAATTTTGACACATTTACAGAAGCATGAGAGGGACTTTGCATGTTAAAAACCCTTTCACAGCTGTGCAGTGTCAGTACATTCTCATGATCATGTCAGTGGAATCATTACAGAGCCATTCCTTGCCCTTTTGCCCTCATTGGCTGTAGTGCCATGCATCCAGGCAGCCTCGTATTTGGCATCATGGGATGTGAAGAGCATCTTGTACTATTCAGAGGCGCACAACAAAGAGGCACTCTTCTAATTATTTTAATGAGATCTTTTCATCCAATGATGCTAGGAGCACATTAGGTTGTAGTTTGAACCTATTTCATATGTTTGAATTAGCCATTTGCAAAACTATCCCCAAATTGTGGTCTTCAGACCCACAGTCATTAGGGATAAGGGAAGGCGGGGGGGAGGGGCTACAACGCGCTATTACCATTTTGCTACAAATGAGAAGTGTAGCCAATTTTTCTGTGTTGCGATGGCTGTTTCGGGCATTTACACTGTTTTACTGACAATGCCAAGAGACTTACCCAGTATGCACCTCAGTCTGTTGCTCTTCTTAAGTATTTATGACTTTCTAATTCTTTTTAAAACATTTCAGGCAAACAGCTACTGAAGATGATTATGCTGACCTGCCCTATGACCCAAACTGGAGACAGAATCTGGAAGGTGCTCAGTTTCTCACCCAGCTAAAGGCGCGGCTTTCTCTTGACTCCGTTGAGGGGTTTGAAGACAGTCTTGAATCTTTGGAAGACGTGGCTGTAGGTCGAAGGCAAGAGTACACTGTTGTCAGTAATGAACCCGCATTGGAGGACACTGTCCTGTTCCCACAACCTTCATCACCTTTCCATCTGAATCCACAACAAAAAGATGTTCCTGACCCCTCAGAATCAAAAAGTTCGAGCATGTCCTCTGAGCACACAGTGCAGGGTGTTTGGGAACACCTCAGTGTGAAACGAAAATCTGTTACTTCCCAGAAGATAAGCTCTCAACATTCTTCTAACCTGACACCAGTCAAAGCAAGAGAAGACATTGTGGAGCGGAACAAAGCTACTCTTGGTATCAACACACATAAGCAGGGATCCTACATGAGGTCTCATCAGCAAAGAAATAAACTTGGTGAAACAAAGCAAGTAAGTATTTTCTTTACATCTCAACCACGTCCAAAGAAATGAGTATAGTCTGCTATAGGCCTCTAGAACAAACTTGTTGCAAGCCTCGATGAATGGACTATACTCCCAAGGTCGGCCACTAGGGGGTGAACTAACACAGCATACAGTCACAGCTTCTTCAACGTGGGATATTGACGTGTTCAAGCTGTTTAGTCTTGGTTAATCTTACTCATTACTTAATACATTACTTTTGAATGACAAAATGCTATCAGTTAGTATGACTGTTCTTATAGGATACAATTGATCATTCATTTAAATAGTTGCATAATGTATAAAAAAGATTATTGATAAACATTGTGTATATCCAATGCAAATTACACGAGAAGTCTAATGAGAAAAGTCTTGTTTCAGTCATTTTTGTGTCTGTATTAATTTATTTTCTATAGCAAGGACTAAAAGCAACTGCATTTATCGTAATTACAACTGGTAATCAGTACAAACAAGATTTCTTACTGAAATCTGTGTATCTAGCCAGTCTGGATGGGTTTAGTTTTAGATTAGTACATCCCCTTTATGTCTCTGTGTTTCTAGGCACAACAAAGACCATATCATGTCTTGCATGACCTGACCTCTTCCTTTGCTCTTTTTAATCTGAATAAGTGACCTTCTTGTTTTCATTGCTTCTGCTTGAAGGAGACTGTACTGCCTGTGTCACGGAAATTAATTTGGCAGACACACACACACACACACAGTCCTCAGATGGAACAGAAAGAACAGATCGAGTCATGCCTGCCTATGTAGTGCCTATTATGAGTTGATCTGCACAACAGTGGCTGTTAAGAACATCAGAGGGGCATGGTTACCAATAGACTCTTAGTGATCAGTGCACCTGGCCCAGGGTATAATTGGCAGGGTTGGCTGTTCTGCACACTGTAGCTCGTGTATTTGCTACATTTAAGACCTTAGCCAGCCCATCTGAGCCCAGTCCCACCTTAATGTCTCACATCAGCTGCATTAGCATAGTGAAGAGCCGTTAGCATTGTGACACGGTAAACAGAGCAAGGCGCTCGCACTTCAGACGGTGCCCCTGATTGAGCCAGCAGTGCCCTGGTATGAATTCACAGCATTGTCTTTGCACTAAGAATCATGGTGCGTCATCAAGTTCCATTTACGAGGTGGCATTGTAAGTCATAAAGAGGAGGCTCATTGAAAAATGTTTTATTTTGTGTTATTTTCTTATCTTTTGAAAAGGAAAATGACAGAGACGCTAGATGCCAACCCAAGTAGCCCTGTTTGGTTTATTTAAATATAAATTTATGTGAATATGAGTTATGATAATTAGATTATCCTAGATTATGATCACTTAATCAACCTGTGTGGATTTTTAATTGAAAAATAATTGTCAGATAATCCATGGATAAACCTTAAACAGGTTATGATGTCTGAATTTTGATGTCTAAATTGTTCCAAGGTAAACAAACAGTAAAGCACAGGCCATAGTGTGATATCTCTGTACACAAAATAATAGATACACACTGCAGCTGACGGGCCAGGCTTACTATCCTACAAGGAGTCTTTTGCAATACAATATAACCCCATGATGAGCGATCAAAATACTTCTCCCGCTTTGTCAAGTTTTGCCTTTTTTGTCATTTGCCTCAACAAGAGACCACAAACCTCATACCTCACATTCGTTATGTGGCTAAGCGTCCATTCTCAAATTCGCTACATGCTCTTTACTTTTGCCCTTTTATATAATGTTGTGGTGCCGTTTTTCTTCAAAGGGATTAAAAAGCCCCTCAGATCCCATCAGTTTTGTGCATCATTATCGGGGCCCATCACAACACAGAGTTGGGCTTTTAAAAAGCCACTATTTACTCTTTCACAAATCCCTAATTCCTGATAATTAGGCATGTTATTAAATGTACACAATCTCATAATGCACCAACTTCCTACCGGCGTGTGTGGGAGCGATGATGAGCTCCAGCAGAGACCCCTTTGATAAAGACAGAAGTAGCTGTGCAATCTTCTGCCATTGCACTCAGGCCCAATCCCTCGTCATCTCCCAGACCCTCACTTCAAAGCCAGAAACATAATGTACAATCTCTTAATAGCTCTAGACCAAGGCTCTGCGGCTCTCTGCCACTGTATACCCTGCCTCAGTGTAAACACCTAATCAAGATTGCCTGGGCGGTCACAATAGCAACCAAATGCAATTCAAGAATTGCGTCCCTTTGAAGTCTTCATCGCAAAAGCTGTGTTTCCCAGTCTTGAGGAAAATGGCAAGCTCCGATCGCCTGACTTTGTTGTGCCACGTCTCGCCCCAAGAGGCAATTACGGGCCCCAATTTAACAGAATAGATATTACGCAGCTTATGAAGCTCAAAATGCAATTTTGTTTGATCATTTCCTCAATTTGATTGAGATTATTAAAATGGCGGACAAAAGGCGACGGTCGCGGATGGGGCAGAGGTTGTGGCCTGCTGCGTCTAAGAGGACATGAAGAGTAGGTTTATGATGTCTAGATACTCACACACCTGTTACAGTGCAGCTCAATGGCAGAAGATGACACTTGCCCAATACAGGAAAATGAGCTGTGTGCTCAGCTTCCTATTAGCTACACGGCAAAGCAGTAAGACGAATATGACGATACGCTTTTAAAAATTAAATTTTAAAATATTAATTTTAATTTATAATAAAGACCACTACTATGAACATTTTCACTAACTATGTTTTGCACTAACTATATGTATATGTATATCGGTTTGCGTGTCCAATTTCAAGTTCAATACTAAATTTCAATATTTTACCACCTACTTCTTTAAAAGTCCTCCTGCTTATTGTTCCCCAGGTAAATAACTGTCTGCTTAATAACAGTGTCTCTTACCTAGTGACGGCGGATGCTGTTCTCCGATCAGTTCCGTGTGCACCTGGCCTTTCGCTAAATAGATAGACCAGCATTGCTGCATGTTTATTGATGGATATGTTACAACTCAATCCACTCACTGCTGCATGTGTCTCTTTGACCTTCCTCTATTCACGCTTTTAGAATTAGCCACATGCATTCTGGGACGCTGCTAGCTGTCAATACCATCGATCGGCGAGAATTGTCCTCAGCAGCCAAAGTGACTGGAAGTTTACTAAATGATTTTCATTACGGCATTAGCCGGAGATATTCTGCTTCTGAACGGGTACATTAAGAAAAATTGAGAGAGTGCACTGATGTTAGGTGGAAATATCTAGACACTCATCTTGGAGAGAATCATTTTAAAGAGAATCAATAGACTTCTGGAACCCTCTTCTGTGACATATGTAGGTCAGCTCAGGGATGCCGGCATCAGTAATTAGGAATAAAGAAAAAGTTGATCATAAAAAGTGAATTGATTTGTTTTCCAGACACTCAGGGTCACATTATTTTTACAGAGAAACCTACTTTGACATTATTAAATTTTCCAGATATTATTTACTGGCTTTCAGCTGTGTTTTAGCTCTTGAAATCACAGTTTTTGAGTAGGCGGATGTTTATTGACGATACGTTTCCTCCAAACACTGATTCAGTGTGGAATTTATCGCCCAGACGGGTCTTCTCATGCTCTAAGATGTCTTTGTTTTGCTCTCGCAGACAGAGCATCCTGTTGTTTGCGGTCAATACCTGAATATAAATGCAGGAGAAATAAACGTGTTTTATTGACACAGCAACAGGTGATTTGTTACAATGAGGTTTATCAAGCAGTCTGATCTTCTTCTGTTCTCGCAGCCCAGGCAAACTTTCTGCGAGACGATCAGCCCCTGCAGCCTGGAGAGTCAAGACAATGTCCGAGATCCCGAGCTGATGTGGCTCCAGAAGACACAAACACTGAAGGTAGAGCACCTTATTCCCGCTCACTTTATTGATTCCAACAATCTGTATCTGTGCAGACGTAGGTGGGGCTGCTTGGTACAATCTATTGCCCTAATGCATAACGGTCTGCAAGGGCTTCCTCTCAAGATGAAAATGTCTACACAGTGGGCGCACTGTCACCCGGGATTTCATTTCTGCTGTGATGGACCCAATTTCTGATAGAGTTATTCAGGCACAATGGAGCCTCAGAAATGTCTTGAAAAGGAGCCTGTGCTGAGGAGAGAGGAGGAATGGGGAAGTATCATTATTTTGAGCACTTGAACGGTCACCTTAATGCTGGCAAGCAGAGAAGTGTAAATATTTTCCCATTAAGCATGGGTGCAAGCTGGTGTCGCCTAAATCAGAGGCATTGCATGCTGAGGCACAGCCCCAGACCTTCCACGAATAATGTCTGTGGGTCCCCTGTGCATGCCAACCACAAAGAAACATTATATAAATGCTCCTGTCAATCTTATCTTCTTGGTCATGACAATAGCCATGAAGCCATGGTTATATAAGGGAATATCTCTGCCCGATGGGATGGATTCTTTTAGCCCTCGCCTGTAACATGGGAGGCTTTGTCATGGCATGAATTTGTGATTTGATTTATATGGGACATTGTCCTGTATTTGTAATTTCGTAGAAATGGATTTTCAAATTGCCTACCCAAAGAGCCCTCGTCATATTTGAGGAAATTATTTCATTTATGCTAATATCAGCCTTTTGTGTCTTCCAATCTTAAGAAACATATCCAATCAGGGAGAGTTCTAAGTTTTATGAAAACCTACCTTTGTGTCGTTTTAATAAATAATTATATATAAGTAAAATAATACTTTTTGCGTGCTTTGGTGACATTTAAAATATATATGTGTGGTTTTTTTTTTTTAATTTTGTATCCGATTACAGCACAGCCATAAAGAGAAGAAAGATCCAAAGAAGAGAGACAGAACCAACAATGACTCGGATCAGCTCAAAGTTCAAGTTCCTGAGGCCAAGCCCAAACCTGGAATGCACCTTAAACCGCTTTCTGAGAGACGCATAATCAGTGCTGATCATCTACCACAGAGAGCATCTGATGACCATCTCCTTCCTGATGCTCCAGTGGCCTACAGCTACTCCTGTGACACACCTCAACATCTTCCATCTCATTCTAATGCCCCCCCGACTGTCAATCTTAATATAAACCTCCACTCACCTGCCAGTAATTCACAGCCACTCAGTCTTACTCAGCAAGAGACAATTTTTACCCTTGTTTCACAAGCACTGCAGTGGGAAAGGCCTGATTGGTTTAACCCGCCCTTCGTACAGCCAAATTATAAATTTCACCCTTCTGTGCCCCCAAATGGGGTCTGGCAGATAGGCTTGGTTTCAGAAGGAGCCGTATCTTCTCCAGCCCTCCACTCAGGAATGGCACACAGGAAATACACTGTAGACAAAGATGATACTCAGGGCCTAGTACAGAGGCAGGCAGGGAGACCTCTGCCCAATGCTTCATTCAAAAATAACAACAAATACAGGCAAGTGCAATCACTCTGAGGCCAGAAACATACTCTACACAAGTACTCGGATGCAGAAGAAAATGCTTGTTCAACATATTGCAAATGTTGTTCTGCCATGCCAGTAGCTGACCTAAAAAAAACACTACCTGTGGAAGGTTGCAATTTACACTAGTGTCTGATGTAGCGCCCCCATGTGGCAGCACTAAAAATGCAACGCATATTTGTACGGCATTATAAATGCCATTTTGACACTATTGGACATTTTGTAAGTATGTTTCAGAATTACATTACTCTCTACAGGTGTATTTAAAACTGTAATGTATTGGTTTATTGCTGTTATAATTATAGATTTTATTGTGTATAATAATTAAATAATTGTATGTAATTGTGCTCTGTGTCTGTAGGATACCTGTACTACAATTGGCCACGTCTTCTCAAACAGAGACCAGCCACTATCCACCAAGGTTTACACCCACTGATGAGGGGCACTGTGCACCCCAACCACAGATCTCTGGTGTTTACACAGTCCTGCCGCCTATAGCTACAGCTAACTGTTGTGACACAGAACTCCTGTCTGGTAGATCAGACCAGCAGCTGAATCCAATCCACAGAAGCAGCTCGGAAGGCTACCTTTCACAAATGGAATGACACCGACAGCTGAAGGCTAAATCAAATTATAAGGTGTGTATTCTTAAAACTCATTGAGATGTACGTGATCGCTTTCAGACATTGTTTCTTTAGTACGTGACTCAAGTGAGCTGAACAAAAGCAAACAGAGTAGTAACTGAAACTCCCTCTTTGTAGCCATCTTTAAATTGCCATGACAGTATGTCAATGGAGACCAGCGCAGATGTAACAATTATCTTGGGGGCCGATTCACACAGCAGGTTAATTGTATAAGTAATTGAAGACACTCTTAATTGCAATGAGATGATGATATAAGGCACGGTCACAAAGACGATGTTGATCACAAAGCGTTTGAGGATAAGGTGATTAAGCAGCACCCCCGTCTGTGCAGAGCAGGCCTGGTAAGATGGTGATTTGCATTAATGATGGTCTCTTTGTCCTCCAGCACCTTGAGCGCTGTAGGGGAGTCCCTTCAGGAGAAGACGTACTCCAACGCAAAGCGTAGTGGCCACTGCAGTCTTTGCACAGAGAAAACATTTATGTTTACTTGCAGTATTCTCAGGCAAACAGATACAGTGTTGCTGTTTTCATTCAAAAACTTCCACCAAACTAGATACCTTCCCATATATGGGCTTCCTTGAATGTGTGAATGTGGAAAATGATTGGTGGACTTGAGTCCTGACAGCTTCAGGCAATAACATTGCTAGTTTACAAAGCCTAGAGCTGTCACACAAACGTAGAACACCTAACGCAGGTAACAGGATCATTTTACGCATGCGCCTTTAAAGCACCTTTAAATTAATCCAGTGTCTGTTTAATAACTTTATAACTGTATTCTCACAGATGAATAAACTGCTGCATGATCACATTACAATTTAAGGGTCATTATGTCATATAACACATCCACTTGATGCTATGTCTGGATTATGTGGTTCTTAGACCATAAAACAGATTGCTTTCCTGGGATAGATGCACCCTCCTCACCTTTTGCCGCCATCATGTCTCATAGGATTATGGGATAAATTTGTAAAACAGCTAGTGTGGCAACCCAAGGGGAAGCAGATCAGAGTAGACAACAGCCGTCCTGCAGTGTCCATGACCAATGGTTGATCCCGAAGAGTCCTGAGAGCCTGAAGGAGCCGATCGGATCTGACCTGATTAATGCTTTTGTTTGAAATGGCATGTGGATTGTTGCATAGAAGTCCATAATGGATTAAGTGTGTACTACTAACAGTTGCTTCTTACAGTCGTCCAACTGCTCCCCAAACATTTGTGATCATGCCTCCAACATGTACTTTCATGCTTATCAGCTTTTAGATGCATTACTGTTTGTGCACAGTGTTTGAAATTTCTCATTGCTGTGTTTTTCTAAGGCTTACACACTCAAGGACTACAAAGACCTCAAACAGGAGTTGAAGCTTGGAGGCCTTGGACCAACAAACACCATACCAGAAGCTGTGGTAAATACTAATCTCAGATTGTATAAAGACTTAAGAGTCTGACAGTATTGATAAACAGTGTTGTTTAATCTTAATAATTTGTGTGGAGTTATATGGGAAAGACTCAATGGATAATTGGTGCTCTACTTGCTGAATATTGATTTAGCTAATCCCTAATTGCTGTGTCCAATTGTCAAGTGTGGCCGTGTCTCAATAACCCCCTCTTTTCATTTCCTCATGAATGTAAAAGACTTGTTTCTAAATACAATGGAAATGGATCTACCAATCTAATGAGCAGACCCCTCAAAACAGAGAGACATTTTCTAGCTGTGCTCTGTTGGGCCTACATAACATTTACACCTAAAATAACTGTTCACACAGCTCACAGCCTGAGATGTGTTAACAATGATTCTGGAGAGAGATGATGAGTTGTGTTTGGTTTTGTTTGCTGCTATTGAGTAGCTTCACAGAGGGATGTACAAAGAAACAGAGGGGCCTTAGGGGAGAAATGGCTTAGGTAATTAAACCTCCCTTTTGTAATCTTGCTGCTCTTTCTTTCACTGCTGTCAGGCAGAGAAAATTAGGCGACAGAAGCTGTATTCAAATGTGATCCACCAACAGAACAAGAAGATAAGTAGGATTCCCTCTCTGCCAGCCAAGGACCCAGTGGGCAGTGACAACAAGGACACAATTCCCAGGATAAAGGTACGAGAATCTTATTCTGTAAACATGATCTTTATTAAATCCCTAAATTACATATTTCATATCTTTGTCCAGAGTGGTTTACATGTTGTGCATAATATGTCTGCAGATTTTTATGTTATTTGGATTCTTGTTTTTATATTATTTTATTTATAGCTTGCCGTGACCTTTTTGTAGAAAAGAAAATCTCTAAGAAACAAATAATAATGACGCATTTTAACCTGAAATAATTTTTTGATTGCAAATCTATTTTGCTTAGGCATTAGAATATGCCAAAACTATTGCAAAGCCCAAGGCCCCTCAAAAGACAAATGACAGACCTGGAAAGAAGAACGTAAGCATGCAGGCTTCATATCTGCAGGAGATGGACTTATTCCAACAGGCCACTCTGGAGATGTTAAGACGACACGAGGAAGAAAAACGGGCTGTGGCTCTGTTCAAAACCATTCATGCCATTTAGTCAAGAGCCATAATCACTTCAGATTATAACTATACGTGAGTTAAACTGATTGCACTTATAAATACCCCTAATTCTGCTTCAGCTTTTAACAATGAACACTTGTTGCATATGCGTGCTGATTCTGTGTGATATATTTTGTGCTTATTGTAATCCCGCTCATTTGCAAAGCACTGGATGTGGAACAGCTGTGTACTGTGTACCAATTCCAAAAACAAATTTTAAATATAAAGAAATCTTAATGAAATACTGTGGGGTTTTTGTTGCTTAGCTTTGCATTATCCTGCTATTTTCCCCTTGTTTCAATAAGGATGTGCACAAGAGCACCAATCTCTTCAAGCACACCTGGATGCACCGTTAACCCAGCGTAACGTGCCGTTTTCCGTCAGTTCCCGGCTATTAGTCTGATTATATCCACTTTCGCCTGCCCTTTTCTTTCACAGAGAGAAAAAATAGGTCAAATAAGGATGACACTTTGAAGCCTCCCTTATTAGAGCCCGCAAACTTGTTTTCTGTATTTTAAAGTGATAATTTTCCCCCTAAAACGAGCTCAAGCACCTATTTCTTTAATGGAAGCTTTAGATCGTTATCAAAGAGCTATTTACTCCTATGTAATATTTTAATTAGATTATAGCCTCTATTTAACCCATCATGTCTGCTTTGATACTCGCTGTTTTCAGCGTTACGCCTCAGAGGCGAGGCTAATAAATGCCGGACCTTTTGAATTAATGAGAAACGCTGCCTTTCCAGACCGACTCTCTTTGCATCTTTTCTCTCTTTCCTGCCATTGAAATCAGTTAATTGAAGGGGTCTCTCTCAACCGCACATGAAGGAGCTTGAATTAGCATCCCTTTTTACGGACTGGGAGACCGAGCAAGGCTTTGATCTGCGGACAGTGCTGGAGACGGCGGCAGGCCCCTGAAAATGAGCTGATGGCTCCGCTATTAGAGCGACATGCAGATGCGTCCATGTGTTACAAAACGCTTAATCTTTTAATTGATCACCTTCCGCACGGCCTATTCTCTTACCGTGTTTTATTTTCCCCGGATTAATCAGAATCACGTTTTGAAAACGACATGAATTGCTTTTCAAAGCGTGGAAGTGGGTCACATACACGGGTATAGTGAAACAAGAAGGCCAATTTACCGTAAACAGTCGCGATATATCCCCGCGCACGCGCATCGGTGTAAATATTTGATTACTTTATTAGCTTCATAATAAATTTGAGATTTAAAGCAGTTTTAATAGAGGTGGCCTGTTGCCTAGAAAAATAAGCTTAGGACCACACTAGGTTATCAAGCCTAACAAAACTGCAACAAGTGGTCTACTGGTTAGACAAGTAATTGACGTTGTTTTGTGAATCGCGTAAAAGTTCAGCGACATTGTGGCCTCTACGACGCATAGTCCAGGTAATCAATAAAGGCATTATGAACCTACATTTAACATGTCATAGGTGAAAGAACGGTCAATAATATATATAATGTAGTTCAATTTTAAGACAAATTGGTGTCTATCGATTTTCCAAGAACAATTCAACAATTCTGTTAGCACCAGCACTTATTTATATTTGTAAATTCATTCTCTCACCGAGTTTGGGTAAACAATGCTTTTTAAGTAAATAAACAGAATGTAGATAATTAATATAGAATAAAAAAACAGAGATGTAATTATAATGTTGATATAGGTGTTTATCGATATGTATAGGTGTGTCTGTAGCATATATACGTGTAATGCAAATAGTTTATACTGATAGATCTGTTTGTTATGCCGGAATCATGATTGTTATTCGATGCAATAATTTAGACCGAAATTGGAATTTGAAAAGAATTTAAAAAGAATGTGAGAATTGAATTGTAAATTAAATTGGTAATAAATAAAAAACACAGAGCGCTTCTAAATTGTGACAAACCACAGTTTTGATTTAACGAGAAATGTTGTATGAGCCTTCAAAGAGGGGAAATAAAACAACCCACAGTTTAGTAATTTAAGAATTGTCTTAGATATTTCACTCAATGTACAGCGTTTATATACAGTACTTGTTTTAAAAAATGACAAGTCACAGTTTTAGATTTGATGAATATGTCAGTCCACAACATGCCACTATCATCGTCCCGCGAAAGTGCTGAAAATGTAAAAATGTTACACTGAAACTGGAATGGAAATTAATTGTTACATCTCTTACATGATTATTTGACAAGTAAATACAGTTATGATATTTACATGTTGTCAGTACATTACCAATCTTCCACATTTACAAAAATGGCCCGAGTAGTCAGTCACAAAGCCAGACTTTTGTTATTGAATAATAATAATAACAGTAATAATAATAATAATAATAATAAGTACACAAGCCTTATTATTTATCAGCTGTGTCCAAACATTTCTTAAGCGCTTAACAATTTATTAAACTGTTGTTGTTTTCAAAATAATAATAAAAAGGTTTTTAATTTCCTATCTGAAAGATTGTAATTAATTTGTAGATTTTCGTTTAATGAGAGTCAATAATACTAGAGTAAATGTTCAGGAGAGCAGATGTCATCCTCAATATCAACATCATCATCATCATCATTTTCGTCCAGCGTGTATCTGTCCGGGCTCATGCCGCTTTTACCGTCCTCTGTGCTTTTCTCATGCATGTCGCTCTCGCTCGTGTTGTCCAGCGATCGGTCTACATCATTCGGGTTTTTCTGCTCGTCTTGTGTTTTTCTCAGCTGTTTTTTATGCTTCATCCTTCGGTTTTGAAACCACGTCTTTACCTGCGCAACGTAAATGATTTATGAGCCTTAACAAACCCTTGATTCGTTTCCATAAACTGCATTTAGCACGTTACAGCTTGCGGGTTATTTCGCAGGTCTAACACGATATGTAACGTTACCTGTGTTTCAGATAGACTGAGAGCCGTAGCCAGCTCCACTCGCTCAGGTGTGGAGAGGTACCTCTGGATCTCAAACCTTTTCTCGAGTCCGGATAACTGTGAGTCTGAGAACACCGTTCTGGCCTTTCTGCGTCTGCAGTGCTTCCCTGGTAACTCCGGATGATGCTGAAATAACGCGGGCATCTGCATCCCTTTTGGAAATATAATGACAATTCTTAAATATTGTTCAGTAATGCATTTGTTAGAAATTTTCCAGTTTGGTATTTCAGCTGTGTGTGATCTTGATTCATGTCAAGGTTTAAAAAACAAAAAAAGACAAAATTATTTAAAAATATCTTTTACGCATGCTATTTTTATAGAAAGTATTAATAATAATATTAATAGTAATATTACAAACACTATAAAAAGGATAATAGATTTATAAATATAAAATAATAGAGCTATAAATAATAAATCTATAAAGATTATCCAATAGGCTTTTTTCCACAGTACGACTTAATAATAAAACTCTGTAAAATAAAAAAAAAAAACTGTAAAATGTTTCTTTGGCACGTAGGCCGGTGTATTGCCAGTCTATATTAGTCAAGTGAGAGTGTATGCAGTGCACCTTCCCATCGCCAGACACATTTTATATCCTCAGATAAAACAAGATAAAACACATTTCCTTCCATTTCTGCGTACACATATATTTTTGAATGTCACCACAGGCCTGAGCTGAAGGTTTTACTTACCGGAGGTGAAAAAGTACGGATGGTGTTCGGGTTTGTGTAGCGGGTGATGCGGATGAGGAGCCAGTATTGGTGTGGGCATTAAAGGATATCCGTACTCTAAAAGAGGCATCCGGGACGCCAGAGAGTTTGAAAATGGCGAAGGAAACACATCTCGCAAAGGTTTAGGTTTATGCAGTAAAATATCTTCAATGAAGAACGACGTTGACCTCTGAGGCGGCATCTGTGGGACCGGAGAAGTGTAGTTCAGATTCATGGCAAAACTTTTTCAGAAATCACAGGAAAGCGTTCAATCCGTGAGGCTCCGGACGCTCACTGTCGGTGCCGCAAACAAAATCGCTCAGTTTGTCCCAGTCTTCAGGACCTTTAAAGCGGAAACGTAATCTCGTTGACAACCTGTGCACGCTGTTACAGGTGCATTACTATTTATCCGAGGGGAGACTGACAGCAGCAAATCAGGAAGTAGATTAACACGCAACCAATAGCGCGACGGCTGGGCGGAGGATTGAATTAGTTTCTTTATGGATTAATTATGCGGCGGCGGGAGGAGCGGCGCGGTCGCTCCCCGTGGTGCTGAAAACGCCTCGCCACGACAGCCGCGGTTCTGCAACAGTACCTCAGACATAAGCTTACATTGTCGCTGTACACCGACTTGAACAACGCTTAACAAATGGCTTGATCACGTTTAAAGAGTTCAAAATAATGCGCAGCCTGGCAAACGTTTCCTAGTAAATGTCATTTATTATCTATCTGCTGCTTCTGTCCTTTAAGACCATTACAATTGAAATAGTTTGAACCTGTTCTGTATTTATCACAGCTAGTCACTGAAATAAGCCCGAAAGGTTTTAAGCAAGCCAAGCAAAACGGACAATTATATGTAGTTGGAGTTAGGAAAACAAACAAACCCTTTTTTTTTACCTGGGAAACAAATTTAGGCTATTAAGCAAGTGTCTTTAAATAAGTTACTATTTCACGCCGTTTTCTAACCCAGCTGTGTATAATTTATAATACATTATAAAATGTAAGAGGAAAACACCCATTATTTATATTTTCCAAGCCCACAAAGCATAAAATGATAATAATATGCTATCGAGGAATGCCTGTGGTTGGTCCTAATGTTTGCTTTTCTCTTTATTGATAAGGGAGCATGTAGATTGTTTTATTTTTTTGTATCACTTCATTTTACGGCATAGGGCAACAGGGCTTCGGTGAAATGGGCTTTAATTGTAGATATTGAAATCTGCGAGGATACAAGTGTGCTTCAGTTCTGTCTCAACTGATGGAGCGGTAATTTGTTGATATCGTGTTGTCATCACATCTGCAATCACGGGGGCTAATGGTAAAAGTGTTTCATTATTGGCAGAAGTCTTGCAGCAATGCTATTAGGTAATTAGGTTGGATGTTAGAGCGGAAGTAGTAATCCTCGGCCGCAGGATTTCCATTTGATCAGATGGGTTAGTACAAATTAATCACCGGATTCAACTGGTCCTGATAATACATTATTCTTGCACATTTAAAAGGTAGCGGTGGTGTGTTTTTAAAGGAACAAGATCCTCCAAACTATAATGAATTAGGAGTTACTGAGTTTTAATGAGGTGCAGGTCATTTAATGAGCGGTCTTGAAAGCAAGCAATGAATTTGTTACTTTGAGAAAGAAAACTATACAGCATGAGATCTGCTGAAACCTATGAAAAACTCAATGAGGTTAAAGGTTTACAATATGCATTAGTCGCTTTTAACGAAACGCAAATGCGAATCTGCCAGCTGTTTTCTTTTTTGTATTTTATTTTCTAACCTCCACAAAATACATGTTTCTGACTGTTTCCTCAACGATATAATGTCATTTCAGAGCACTGTAATTGAAACCGGTTATTGACCGGCACCTGCGCCCGGCACTGCTTACGAATCAGTGTAACAGGTTACTTTTACAGCAAAAGTAAATGTACTAATGGTGATGAAATCGCCTTTACTTTACAAGTCGATTGAATCCGCACCCAGAGGCGGTTAAGCAGCTTTTAATAGCCATTTAATCAAGTGAAATTGGGAGACAGCACGCCACTGCGTCAGACCTAAGTGGTGCGTTTCTGTAAGAGGCTTGTGGCATTACCGCCGGCGCCTTATACTGAGTAAGAGCAGTTTACCCGCTAGACCAGCTTATTGTTTAATGCCAGGGAAAAATCTCTTTGTTATCTGTTTTCATACTTTGTTTACTGAAGGTAGGCTACCATTTTACATTACGCAGACGCTTTTATTATCCAAGGCGACTTAGAATGCATTTAATCTACAATTGATCACTACCCGTGTTACCTAGGAATCGAAACAATCGCCTGTTTTAATTTGATGGCTATAGTGAAAAGAAAGAAAATAAGAAGACATTAAAACACAGAAAAGAAAAATCCACGGGGTTGATTTTTTTAAAGTTATGCTGAGATTCCCATGCGGCTGTCCACATCACAGTGTTGTCTTGAATTTAAACAGTGTACGTTTAAAACATTATGTGGGCCTGTATTTTCTATTGCTGGTTTGAAGGTATATCAGTGGTTATTGCAAAGACACTCGTTTTGCATACGTTTTTCTTAATACATACACTGAAGAAGATCATACCTGTATATTTATTGTTATATTGTATATTCTTTATTTAAAATTGGCTGTTTTCTCTTTTCATGGCCTAATGGTGTTTGCCACTGAAGTGGCAGTCGGTATTGGTGGTATTAATGGCCAGTCTTCTAGTGAGGATTTGGACTTCTGGGGCATTCATGCATCCGGTATGCACACATGTAGAAAATTCCTAAATAAACACAGGGAAGAAAATAACTGCATTAATTAAACTCAGAAACATTGTGACATGTTAAGTTTAATATCCCTTGATTAAATTTTCCTTACATAAAATGTTACAGATGTAAATTTAAATTAAATGCATGTTGCTCCTTAAATAAAATACAAAGGCTCTAGTAGATCATTCAGATGTACTTGGTCATTACCTGAAAAGAAAGTGAGCACAACAGAAACCCAGCCAATGATGTAGGACCAAGAAAACCTCCAGTTACCATAGCGTTTACCATAGTAATTTATTGTAACTCCCGTGTAAACGGCCATGGCCAGAAACACAAAAAAGCCTTGTGAGACAGAAAGAGAAGCACAACTAAATAGACATAAAACATTACAATAAATTTGCATTACACATTTTGTTAAGATATGATATTAACATTTAATTTTTTAATATAACATCACAGTGTCCATGTTTCCCATTCTGTAGTTTAACACTGTAACAATATCAATAATAATGTGCCCACAAAATCATGTAAGTGACCAATTCCTTTTTTTCATTTATATCAGAATCAGTCACTAGCGAAAAATAAATTGTAAATAAACGTAAACATTGTACTCAGCGTAAAAATGACTAATTATCCAAAAAAAGCTAGACTATTTAAAGAGAAGAGAGATTACTCACATGAGATGAAGAACAGAATGCCTGCAGCAAAGGTTTTATCAAACCTGTCGAATGAGGAGTAATGGATAAAGGCCATAATACCAATGATGATGCCAATGAAACAGGCCAACATAGACAAGATCATGAATGCTCGTGTTGCATCCCAGTATGCTGTCAACACACACAAAACAAGTCTGAAGATCACAGTGTCGTTCCGAACCAGAACATTAACTGTATATTGTTTGTAAATGTATGACTTTTGAGGCTTATACATCTGAGGCAAATACTAACATCAAAGGCAAAATTCTAGTAAAAAAGAAAGTAAAGGTGCAGGGTTCTTGTTTCTGGAACAGATCTGACTTTAAAACCCCAAATCAGATTGCATTTGATACAATTCGCATATGTTAATATTAACAAATAAGCTGTTTTCATAGGAAAGCAAATGCAATTATGAGGAAAATATCCAGCTGCTCAGGATTCGTCTGTGTTGTCTTAGACACATCAAACGCTGTAGGGCCGGAAATCTCACCGATGCTGTCTGTGTGTGTGAAGCATTTTCCAGGCATGCAGTATCTCCACAGTCCCTGATGCATATAGTTGTTTGAATGACGATACTGCATCCAATAATCTGTTGCTGTGGAAACAATCAGGAGTATATTGCCCACTCCTGCACAAAACAGCCCTCCTCCCATGAAGCTGTACATTCTGCACCTAGACTAAAAACAAACACACACATTTACCTTCACATATACAAACGCACATAGGACATGTGCGTTAATGCAGACACACATACATAGGTCAGGGTTGAGCTAGAATCAAGAGACTGGTACAGACAGCTCTCAGTAGCCCAGTGCTTCACTCTGAGGCATGTAAGTGTCTGTAATTGCATTGTAATGAACACATTACTTCCTCTGAGTGAGCTTAAGAGGTCAGTAACAGAAGGCTGCTCTCTCTCTCTCTCTCTCTCTCTCTCTCTCTCTCTTTTCTTTCTTCCTTTCAGGGTTAGGCTAACAGGGCTTTCATGTGAACTGGGTGGAAGAGATTGCAGTTATGGTAATCCACAACAATGCTTATTGTGAAATAGCAACATTTTGTTATGTCAAGGTTTGTGTAACATTTTACCCTGTGGCTTTTGTCTTTGTGACATTTCCTTCTTTTTTTAAATCTAAATTTAAATTAAGTCTTTCAGGTATCTTTCAATTCAGTGACTGCTGTGGCATACCTGACACACTCATTGAATTGTGATAGTTTTTGAATAATCCATAAGGTGAAACAGATGTTTTTTTTTTCCCAAAATGAATGTGTGAGTGAAGTGGTATAGAGGTATAACCAGTCAAAGCAGCTACTGATCTGTGTTCAGCAGAGGGCGCCACATAGTTTCCACCCCTCTAATTTGTTGAAGAATAGTTTGTAAGCAATGGTTGATAACATGACTCAAACTGTGAGCTTTGTTTAGAATACACCACTGATGGTTTCAGAAATGTCATGTAAATTAAAATACAACATTAAATAATGACATTTTCAAAATGAGTGTGAAAATATATTAATGCAAAAATATTTAAAATTCAGTCTTGTTTACCGTGCATATCACACTTAAATTATTGTTATTTATTCCACCCATTCTATTAACTAATACTTTCTTCTTTTTCTTTAATCTTTTTAAATATCAATAATAGTTATTTGGGAATATATTTTTTATTGTACACAGTTTTCTGAGGGGAAATCTATCTTAGTTAATGCTTCATTAATGCATTTTAATTGGAAGTCATTGGAAGTAATTATATTCTTTAAGGGTTTTCCAAATTTTCATTAAGAAAAGCCAGAAAAGCAAATTAGCCAAACACACGCACAAAACAAATCTGTCATGGAAGGTTCACTATCCCAAGAAACAATATAACTCCATAATTTAGCTGTAAAAAGTAGCCAGACTTACCTTTATCAACCCCAAGATGAAGTCTAAATAAAATACACCAGCACCCAATAATGGCTGTACAAGAAGTTTTCCAGCAGCGTTTAGCACTAGCGTTTAGCAGGTGAATAGAGAGAACAGGGGAAACACAGGCGTAACACAGAAACAAAAGAACACAGAAACACAGCCAATCAGCTAGAGCTAGTTTTGTGATTTTGGAATCTGCTGAAGAAACAGAATTATGTACAAAACCTGATGACTGGAGGCTTTCCATTGAGTAAGTGCTGCTAACCTCCCTATAGTTGAAAAGTGACAGAGCGGAAAATCTAAATAGTTGTTGGGCCTAACAACCAACAATTTTCACAACAATATTAAAAGTTTACGTTTATTGGCTGTTACAGTATGGATATGTAAAACTTGACTTTTCATGTTAACAAATATCATTTCAGGTTCTGCAACACAAGGTGAACTGTTTTCATTGCACAGATGAGAACACACAGGGCTGTGTGGTGACAATTGGCATTGCTTAAAAATGATTTAAATATTATCAATTATATCAAAAGATTGTGTTGTACTGATGTTCATCATTAAACTCCCACATTTTGTTGCGATTGACAGAGCCCATTCGTGTATGCGTAACATTAAAGTAAATCAAATAACAGTTTAAAAGTACATTTAAAATAGCAAGTTTTTCCATTAAATTATTTTAATATGTTCCTTACTTATTTAAATAAACTTAACCCATTTGGTATTCATTTTAATAGAATTGTTTTAGTTTGGGGTGAATTTGCCCTCAGCAAAAACACAGTATAGACAAATTCACTAAAATAAATCAAAATGAAAAGTGACACGAAAGCGATTGCATGAGAAAATGTATTTTATTCATGCTTTAAGTCTGGGACATTTGAGACCCCAAGCATAAGCAATAAGCGTATTTCATCTCTTTATGTTTGTTTAGAACCAATTCTCATGAGATAAGTATTAACCATTATGCCTCAATGTTTAGTTCATACTTTGAACTATTAAAATGGCTCTGAGGATGTCCCACACAGACCATGGGGGTTATACTAATTTCTAATACAACACACAGCTGTGCTTGTCTCTGTTATAGTATTCCTCACTTTGGATAAAGGAATCTGCTAAATGAACAAATGTTCCCTCATAACAAAATACAAGAAATAAAAAATATGAATTTTTTCATACAAAAATATGAAAGCTAATCTATTATTCTCAAAACTGTTTGTAGCCCAAAGCCTTTCACAGAGTTCCTCAACATCCTAAAACACCTTTTTTCTAGTCTCTAGAGAATGCTTACCATTTCAGCCTAGCTTACAACCGCCCTATTGAGAATTAGCTTAGGTTTGCTTTCGCTCACCCTTATGTGTGTTAGAGTTGTTTTCTCCTCCAGAAGGGTTCCTCTCGCATCTCCCGCACATGGTCCTGAAGATGAAAGGCCCACAGTGGATCCATTACCTGCATTAGAGCAAGTTGCTCGAACCAATTGACGACTACAAAATGCAACAGGAAAGGGTTTTTTTCAAAGATGTGAGTGCCGTACTTACGTCTAACTTCATTTTTATAGACCACCGCCTATTTTGTTCCATTTCAACTGAGGCAGCAGAGGGGCATTTGATATCATCCTGAGCTATCAAAGTGGACAATATGTCTCAGAGCGAGAAGAGCATTTCGCCTTCTGATGCAGCTGGCTTTTCAGAGGACGAATTTGTTATGACACATGTGTATTAAAGCAAACATTAATGATAACAAATGTCTAGCTACTTTGTGAATGCAGAGAAAAAGAATATACCAAACAGTGCTTGGGAAGATTCACACAGCCTTTGTGCAGCAGTTACATGCAGTTGAATACCTCATGATAGAATAAAACAAACCTTAACCATAGACCTGTAAAATTGTACTGATTTTACTGATGAGACAGACAGAGATGGATGAATGGATAGACGTACAGACAGGCGATAGATAGATAGATAGATAAAATACATATTTTGTCTGAAGAAACTTAAAGCAAAACACTCTTGTGGTTTATTCTTGGGTCAAAGACATACTGAAATCTTTTATTTTCCCAGTGTCTCCCTTTCAGTGGCTTGCCCTTTCATAATAACACAATACACAAACCAGCTTCAGCTCTGACCCCCCAAACATAATGCACACTGCCTGGGAAATGTCTTTGAATCCTTTAAGCTGCCAGGCGCATCCCCTTAAATGCCTAAATCAACTCTTTAGAATTTCATTTCGCAGCCTTCGGTTGGCTAATTTGTATGGCAAGTGCTTTCAACATTTTCCCGGCATTTAAGCGACTGCCTTAATCAAAAGAGCATACAGACGATTCTTCCTCCTGTCCCTGCTCGAATGCACTGAGTATGGAATAAAACCCTTCCACTTAACCACTTAGATGAATATATCAAGAAACTAATTTGTCGTTTTAATTGCATGATTTGAAGAGACGCAGCCTCGCTTTGCCTCTTCCATTTTAGTAGATTTTCAATGTGTGCGCACATTAGATTGATCTATGAAAGACAGCAAAAATCACAACATTTATGTCTTTTCATTTCGTCGTAATTAGATAATTGAAATTCCTGTCACTGTCTCTGCACTTTTGCAAAACACAAAACAGCACGTGAACGCATGACGGAAGAGAGTGTTTTTTTTTTCCTCCCTGTTCCTCCGCTTAGGTTTTTTCTGAGTTACTTTTCCCCTCTGTTGTTCTGATTTTTTTTGTTTTACCAGAGCCAATCACTCACTCCATCTCCTGAATCCAGAAATAGCACAGTGCATGTCCATTTTGTTGAGGTTTACCGCCCTCATTAAGTGATTGCTAGCCGAAATGACAGGGCACCTTTCTCCTGATACACTCAGAGAAACCCGGCTGCCTCACATTAAGGACACATTACTCGAGCCCATTTTCATCCAGCTGCAAGGATATCCATTAAGGTGGCTCACAACCCTAAATTTTTCCATTTTCTCTCTCACTAAACTTGACTTCACATATTATTTCCTCTGTTTTGTCATTTGCAGCGACAAATTATATCAGAGCGAGGCTATCTCTCTCAATGTTTTCCCTCCTGCCAGAGCAATTTTCTGTGACCGATTCTGAAGTGTCAAAATGGACACATCATTAGACCTAACTATGACTGATGGATGGTTCCTCAGAAGTTCTCCAGAGTCTGCGAAGTTTTCAGCTCCAGTGAGAGGCTGAGTGTTATGAAAACATCTTCTAAAAGGACACCTCAGGAGTTTGTGTTCAGTAGACCTGCTAAACCAACTTGTTTAGCACCTTTTTAAAAGAAATGTTTGGCTTTGTAAAATAATTAGTGTGTTGGGTGTAAACATTGTATCATGGACTGAATTTTCTTTTTGCAATCTTTGTGTATCCTATAAAAATGCAAATGGGAGACCGGGCTAGTTTTTCACTTTTTCCACTAAACAACAGACTACAGTATCGGTTTGGTGGTACAAGTTTTCTAACTTGCTCTTAAAAGTTATTCTGGTTATAGAATCCTGTTTTCACTCTTGTTATAAACTGAATTGTGTGAGAATAACTGTATTTAGCATCCTAAAACAGCTGTATTCTTCTGCTGTGTGAGCTAAGCCATACAGATAAACAGCCTGTGTGGCAACTTTCCTGTGTGACAACCTTTTACCCATACATGACAGAATAAACATTGCATAGCAATATTTTAAGCGGGCATCATTCCCACATTATTCAACTTCTGCCTCTTCTGTGTAACAGTTTAGAGACAGAACCAAATAAAGGCCATTTTACCTCACATCAAAACAACAACCAGATGCTTTCAAACATATGAACATATTTTAAAGATTCAACATGGGCATTTGGGAACACAATCACCTTAAGAGCCGCCTCTGTTCTGAGCACACTCCCCGTCGCGTTGACATTCTCATTGCGCTTTACCCATTAATTCTACTATTGTTGTTGCCGAGGTCTCATGGGGTCCTACGAGGGACTCAATAAGTAGCGCTTAACCAGCCTCCTATGTCCATTCAGCCTCAGTTAACCCAGACACAGAGTACAGTCAACAAACTAAGCCACGTTCCTGCTCCTGGTCAAAAGCCTTTTCCACCCCATTTTTGTACGAGTCAATCCCAAATAAACCAATCAATGCAATCTGACCTCACCCAGAAGACTCACTTTGCATTACAAGGGGCGTGAAGGCAGATGAGTGCCCAACATTGACTCATATTGTTAATTGAGTCCTCACTGGTCATTTGATCCCCCTAAATGAGCAAGAAGAAAAAGAGACTCAGGTCTCATCTGTCAGCAAGGGAGTGGAGCGTTAGCCTGGGAGATGCAGAGGTGACTCAAGGCTTCTAGCATCACGCTGGAAGGCCTTTCAGCTGGCACCATGCAACGCTGGATGACCTTTCATTCAGCTAACGCTCAACACCATGCAGAGCCATTGCTTTAAAAGCACTCCCTTGCTGAGAAAAGGAAAAATGCATGGCACAGGTTCTCATAAAAATGTAACAACTAATAAAGCATTCAAACATTTATGGAGAGAATCATAGCGCAGCAGAAGTCAATAGCTTTTTTCACCACATTGATTTTTATTTTGTCTGAATGAATTGCCGCTTGATGAGAAATACACAAATCTACACCTCCATAAATTTGGGCATAATGCGAAATATAAAAACAAATAAAACAAGGTCCAAATAGCGATAGGTTACTGTTGTGAAGTAAAACCCTATGACCATGAATTGCTATTCAAAATTATGTACAAACAATGGCACTCCAACTGGTTTGGTGAGTATTGTTTGTGGCCTAGTTCAGCGTCACACCAAACTCTATCCAAAGTGTGCACACAAGTTCATTCAGAGTGGTGTGATCTAATTTGTCCCTTAGTTCCACTTTTGTCCCAGTCAGAAAGAAGAGGTCTTCATGGGTCAGTAGAAACATCTCAGAAAAAGGCCTGGATTGTCTGAGCTTCTCTGTTTGACCATGTTCTTCCCAACACCTTAGACTTTGCATTCAGCCACAGCTGTCAGACAGGCTGAGCATCACGCTGGTGGGATTACACAAGGTCAGTGGGAAAATGCAATGGACACACCAGCCTGGTTAGCTGCCTCAAAGCGCCCAGAAAAGCTCTGTTATTCAGCCTCTGTGCCAGCTTGGACCTCAGGCAGAGGAATGGATGTCACAGTCAATAATATAATCAAAATAGACCTTTTAGCAGTTAGTTAGTTAGTTGGTTAGTTAATTAGTCCTTGTGTGTGACTCATTAAGAGGCTTAGTCTTGTTAAACAAGCTAAACCCTGTCATTTCATTGCTTTGCTATCATAGGAAATGTGCTATAGGAACACAACCACTATGGAGGAATTACAGACCAACGATACTGGGCTGTACACTGAAGAAAATTATATTGTTCAGGGGTTGCTGTTCCATTGAGTTCTCTGTTAAGTTTCAATTTGCTTTAAATGAATTTCTTCAAATTCCTTCGGAGGCAGATAAATCAGAAACAATGAGACAATTGTGGACCTAGAGTAGGAGTATTGATCTATAATAAATGTTAAGAGCATAGCTCAAATCAATTGGTTTTGGGTGAATTTGATACAAAATGTTTGAGCTCATAACAAACTATCTGACTTTTGATGCAGGCTATGGTATGGCAGCAAATCTGAGCACAGTTTGAGATATTGTTGAGAAACTCGTTAAAACTTGTTGAGAGGAGACAAATGTAATATTAAATGAGAAACCTCTGAAATCTGTATATGCTCTCTCTTTAAACTCATTGCTGTCTAGGAGAAACAATTAAGATGTTAAAGAGATCTCATGTTTTAATTTTTATCTCTCAATAAGTAAATCTCCCAATAAGTAAAAACAGTTGCTTATAAATCATACTAAGTGAAAATGAAATAAAAATGTAAGTTTTCTGTGATTGATGTGTTTAGGGGATATAATATGCAGAATATATATAGAATATAATCTATATAAAATGTGTATTCCAGCTTTCTAGCAATTTTTTAGCTATATTTATAATAGAATGAATATTAATAAACTAAAATAATAAATTAATTCACTGATGGATTGCCTAACGCTGATGATGTCTAACGTATTCTCCATTTGTAAGCGTAACCTACTGTTAGCGGCTAATTAAGAGCCCATTTTTCCACTAATCTACAAGCCATGTCTCTGTCAGACACAAAATGATGGCTGCTAAAGCACAAATGTGCCACTTTACCATGAGTCTAGGCCAACAGACGTTAATTAGCCTGTTCATAGAGCAAACTCTTATCACCCTCCCGCCCCACCACCCTCTCTGAGTCACATGGTCTGCACTTCCTTATTACAAACTATTGACTCTCGGTTCAATGATGGAAAAAAATTCTGTTCAACTTCTTAATGGACTCTGAAAGAGGGGTCATTTACAAATGATGACTGCATTATTAAATTGAAGTGCCTACATGGAAGTTTAAATGTAAGTGGAAGTGCATTTTAACCTGTCATTTGGAGATGCTTTTCAGCCCATTGAGGTGAGGGTCGTACAGTACTCGTCGCTAATAAACCGCCGGGGCAGCAAAAGTAACTCTGTTATTCGGCTTTATTGCAAATCGACGTAATTAAACAAAGATAAGGAATCCCTGGTCATTATTTCTACAAGCTCATTAATACTTACATTAAAAGCTTATCTGGATGAACAACAGCATAATTAGCTTGCTAGCAAGCAGTGATGTTGCTGCAGTTAAGGTATGTTTGAATTTTAAGACGTCTACATATACATAAAGGTTAAATATATAAAGGTCACACAAAGCTGTGAGTCAGTTTGAGTTAGGTACTGACTAAGCTATCAGTTCTAATGTGTGTTTGTTAAAATATAATATGTATATGTTTCAATCACATATATTTACTATGTTTTTACTATACACTATATACTATAAACTATGATTTGGTGATTAAAACGTTTAAAAATCGACAGGGAGGAAAACGTTTCCAGTGGTAAATGCATGAGGGTGGAAGTTTCTTGCAGCCCCGTTGAGCTACTCAGCACGGCTTTAAAGGCAGATAATGAAGAAATGGAAAATGGAGCACAAATTGACCCTTTCACAGTGTGCGCCAAACATTTGTATGGGAACCTGCGGAGGCCATCCCACTTCCCATCAATAAAATAATTTAAGAACACATTATACTCCTTTAAAAGGTCCCATTTGTCTGACCAGGTGATTTTTAAAAGAGCCTTCGGATTAGAGACACCCTGCCTCAGGTACTTTTAAATCAGAACACAATCAATATGACTTAGCTGAAGCTTTGTTTAAATGAATATTATAAAAGAAATGCAGGTGATTTTGCTAAAATTTCTCCGTTTCGAATTTTAAAGTCAATAGAAGAAAGAGTGGAAAGAGATTTTTTCAGAGACATTTTATTTATGTGGTATATGGAAAAACTCACCGGTTTTTACAGAGACATCTTCCATTATCAGTCACTTTTTTTATTACGAATCTCTCATGGATGGGACATGGCAATAAAATGTGAAATGGGCAGAGAGAGAGAGAGAGAGAAAGAAAGAAAGAGAGCAAAGAAACTACCATAAATTATAAGGTAAACAACTCAGCAGAATATGACCTAACAGCATGAATTATAACCTTTTGAGTTTAAACTGAGTTTTTGTCATAAATGATAAGCCTGTCTTAAATGAATCGCTTACTGAGATCCATGCCTTGACTTTTTCCAAGTTCTGGATCATTAGACAGGCAACTCTGAAAGGAACATAAAAAAAGAACCAAGAAAAGGCAACCAAATCAAAGATAAATGCACGTCAATAGGCTATTTTTCATGCCGGATGTGATTCTGACAGGTGGCAGGGTTTTGGAAGTGTGCTTGTGACTGTGTGTGTATGTGTGAGTGTGTATGTCCAGGGCAGGGCTCTGGGCTGCGTTACGCACTGGTGATTTGGCATGTTAGTGAGTGTGTTGTGCCTAATCAGACAGAGGGGCCACGGTAATGGAGAGAATACAAGAGGAATCACAGAAACGCACACTGCGGCAGGGTGACAGTAATACAACTAATTCCTCCTCTGTATCAGCTGCCGCGCACAATAAAATGGGGTCAAGAAAAGGTGCAGGCAGCTTCAAATGAACAGCTGTTCTCCGCTAACAGCGTGGAGCGGCAAGATGGTGGCGTGCCGGAGCACCGACTTCAGCCCTCCCTCTCGCGTCAATGCAAAAGTATGTATGTTCAAATAAGGCCAGGACCTCTGCATACCTCTCCAATTCAATACTTAATCATTTCTGACGCCTGCCCATCACCAAGTATGTGTTTGGAAACACTCAATACCGGCAGCCAATGATATGCAGTCAGACTTGGTAGATTGCTTTTGGTTGCCCATGTTGTTTGTTTGGAAGGGGAGGTTAGATCAGCAATTGCCTATTACATCGCTCCTCGTAGGCAAATAAGGAACAGTGCATAGGACAATCTTGGAATAGGGATGTGATATCTAAGTCCTAGCAATCATAAGACAGACAGTCTTCAATGGAGTAACGAAACAGTGTTTGTGAGACTTAAAAAAACAATGCAGTCTTGGTCATGCGTGCTGCTTTTTAGGATTATGTCAGTATTGTGGCCATATTCGCACAATTGCGCACTACACGCATTTTTACGCTTCGTATTGTTGTTGAAGGTATGATATGTAGAGACGGCTGGGAAAGATGGAATAGGCTTTTTCGAGAAGAGAAATAGTATTTTATCATGCTCTTTCTTCACATGCACTATATTTGTCTGCAAATAGAAGACAAATAGGTATCTCGCATATAATTTCGCATGATGGAGTATCTGAGCCCACAGTCCCCGCACATATAATTTGTCAATAGCTTATAGATTTTCCATAGTGTACGGCAAACTCGGCCCCTTTCTGTTTGCAAATCAATTAGGAGCAGCCGGCCACTTAACGCAGACGCGCTCTCGTGTATATCACCAACTTTCCATGCAAATATAATGCAAGACGGGGATGCATTAAGCCCTCCCCATCAGGCGCAATAATGGATTAAAGTCCACAGTCGCTCCGCGGTTTGCCAGTCAATGTTTTTTTTTTTTTCAGCATCAACCCAATTTCATCTTCTTCTCCTGGCTTGGGAAACAGTCGATTTGCCGTCAATTGCCATCTCGGGCAGCGGCATTAATGCGCGTCCACAAAAGGATGACACACCGCATTATCACCTCACTGGCTTTCAAATTAAAGCGGACCGCCGCCTCTGCGCAGCTTGTGACTGGTTAACACTATCAGCTATTTGTTGTGATTGGGCCTAATTCGCGATGTCTAAAGATTTCATCAGGCATTTGATGAGTGAAATAAACCACTGCCCACAGGGAAATTGCTCTGATTAATAGAATTAGACATCGGAAGAGAATCGATACGACAGAGGCCGCCACGTGGGGACGCACCGAGCTGCCCATCATTGCGCCTGGCGTTTGCTGGGCTGCCCAGCACACGACACGTTCCCATTAACAGAGTCCGGGCCCTGTGTGTGACCTAACAAACTGCGGATTAGCAGTCGAGAGATGCTACAGAAAGCGTCAATCTGTTCTCATAAATGGCCGACCATATGGGTCCTGTTGGTTGTGGATAACTCCAACAGCCTTTGATGCAATCCCACTTCGGAGAAAGTATACAGCGAAGGAAGGAAACGACAGCGAGCTACTCATCTGTGTGGGCCTACTTGTGTTTTTGATTTAAGGGGCGGTCTGTTCCTCCTCCCTATACTTTTAAGCACTTAAAGTGCACTTAGAGGGACATCACTCCCTCCGGCGTACCTCTGCCCCCAACCTCTCCGCCTCTCGTCCCCTTTTGTGTCCGATCCCGCTCCTTTACATTATGGGTTGGTGACTTGCGCGATCCCCTCCGTCCATAAGATTCAGCCATTACCGGTGGGCTATCAGGAACATGTAGTGTCCTTGTGGAGAGGGGATAGAAATAAACCCAGGCGCACTCTCTGTGGACGTTCATAATGCCTCTATTCACTCTTTAATTCTCTTCCCATCTGCTTTCCCCAGATGCCTGTTGCCGAGACAGAACAGCTCATAAAAATGTAAATGAATTCTATTAGATTTAAGTGCTTGTTTGTAAATATAAGTCTATTTGGCGTCACCGGTGTCAATTAGGGAGCGCGTCGCATTCTTCCGCAGATGTTAAACTCAACTTGGCATCGTGATTTATTCACATACACGCTGTTTTGCAGAATGTGGCGCAGTCCTTTGGGTGTCCTGACACAGCTGATTTATTCAGTGTTTATTTCAATAACAGTTTACAATCCTTTGTGAAAACAGCGAGGCTTTAAAATCCGACCATTTGCTCTTTTCAAACTCTCATGTAGAATACTTTTGGTTTTATTACACATACCTGTATAATAAACACACTGCAATTAAATACTTAAAAGTTTCTAAACAATTCGAGGAAACTGTTTTCATGGGAACACCTGAATAAGAGATATTAAAATGGTGTCCTCTTGTGGCAGGAAATGGTAACAAACTTAGGTTGTCAGGCTTAAATTGACTTTCATAACAAAAATACAAAAAAATAATTGAAGTAAAAAGACATGTCATGATATGTCATGACATGACATGATATGTCTCCTGGCAAGACATGATATGTCTCCTTATTGTCAGCTGTTTCTCCTGAAATAAAGATCCCATTCATTTCACTTGTTTCCTCTGGAGGTTTAGAGACGATCTCAACAATCTCAAACCACAATGCCAAAACCTGCAACCTAAAGTCAATATTTTTAATACAAAGTCTAAATTCTCACCAAAAGTTTAATGAGCTATTCACAATATTTTGTACATCATTCTTATTGTATATTAATAACTGTCTCATTTGTGTCTGTTTATTTATCTTAAAGAATTTTAGAAGAAACATCTGAAACGGTTATATTTTAACGAGAACACTAAGACCTCCACTAGTCTCTGCAGATTAAAGATCAGCCTCTGAATAACAGTGAGTTAATAACAGAATAACAAGTGGTTATTTGGAACAAGTTATTACTGGTCCTGGTTTGGGGCTTAGGGGTTCATTTGAAGGCTTGTTCTCCTTAAGTTCATCTAACCAAGAACTGCTAAAACTTCTGTTGAACATTGTGGTAGACATTAAAATTCATTTTAAGGGAGTGTTTGAGGACACTGGCCTCTGGTGGACATGAGAGGGAGTTCTTTTTTCAAATCTTATTTAAATAAAATGAAGCCTTTAATTTGCAAACATAAATGAACAAAACATTAAACATTTTGCATACATTATAGGTTTTTTTTCATGTCATGTTAAGTGTTTTGCTGGCCTGTCAGCTTAGATTTATTAAGGTTTATTTATAACGTTAATAAAGCATCAGTTCCATGATGCATCTAATGATCAGTTCATTAGGTGACGAATCAGAGGCAATCAGATAGACAGCCTCTTTAATGTGTATCCATCCTAGACATACAGGCTCCGGGAAAGTTAGACCTCTCACCCCCATCTGTCTCTCTTTCTGTATATCCCTCCTCAGAATTAGCCTCTCTACATATAAATTAACCTCTGTCTGTATCCAAAATACCTCTCACCTGCCTCCCTCTATAACCCCCTCTAAATGAAGCTGGATATCCTGTGTCTAATATCCAAAATACATTGGCTTTTGAGTAGAGGCTGGCAGAGTTGGCGGTGTTGCTCTGCTAATCTGGAATTAATGGGGAAAATCTGCAAAAGACAGAGTTGCATTGTGGGATGTAGCGGCAGGTGCTTTGGAGTAGGAAGAGTTTGGGATGAAAAGCGAGTACAAGTTAATCACTATAGATTTGTTCCTCTCACTTTCATCTTTATGAAATCTGGAGCCATACAGTCTAATGGTCTTAACTGCCAACACACACACAAACGTTTGCTTTTTTATCTAAATGGGGACATCCCCCCCACACACACACACACTAGAACTCTAATGAATGAATCTAATGAGGGAGGTAAAAAAGGAGTCTGATCTTCTTAGCTTTTGGCCTGAGATTGAATAAGATTATGAAAGACTATAACCCTTTTTCCGCTGTAAATCCATTCAGTAGCTCTTTCAAACTGAGACTGTCTGGGTTAAAAAGATACAATATGAAATATTCGGAAATTATTTTACTTTGATTTATGAAGGTGCTCCTCTTTGTACCAACGCAATAATAAAGATCTATGACTGGTATGTCTGGGAATTAAGATCGAGTATCTTTGTGAAGGGGATTATTACCAACATCCCGAAGGAGAGTCTTTGTGTTTGTGAAGGAGTCAGATTTGGTGAAGTAACATTGTTGAGAAAACATGACACCCCTGCCACCTCTCCACATCTACTTCCTGTTGTTTCCTCTCGCTTGTGCTCTAAGCAAAGGCACCCTGCTGCTGCAGAGAAATGAACCCAGCGTGATATCACTCAGACAAAAACTTTAAAGCTTTCCTTCTGCACACATACACATACACACACTCCACTAAACTGTCTGACAGGAGTCTCACACACCCTCTGAGTTCTGGGACCTCCACTGTCCCATCCACTTAGCCCTGTGTTTGCTGTGTGTTTGTTAGACTACCCAGCTAAAAACATCCAATAACACAAAACACTAGACTACAAACTGTTGCTTTCAGACAAATCACAAACACCAAGGATGTGAACTTTCTCAACATCAAGATTTGATTAATAGATACTTGAAGAAACGTGTATTTTTAAAGTTCTGCAACTGGTCACCTTTTCCATATTTGTGTGTGTGTGTGTGTGTATATATATAATATATTTCATATAATATATGTTTCATATAATATATAATAATATATTACTGTGTATTATAGCTGATACCAACGTTTAATGCACCAATATTGTCAGCAGATGGCGCTGAAGTGCAATAAAAATTCTGCGCGTTGTACAAACCAAACGTCTGATATTCATCCACATACAGGGATATCTGAATATAAAGGTGCCTCTCAAATATTATAAGAATCAATTAAAAAAGTTACAGTAAAAAAGAAAACAGTTTTTAAAATTATTAATTGTTTTACTCCTATTCATGAATAATGAACAGTATCAACCGTATACTAAAGTTCCGTATGTAGAATACAGTTTTCAACGCTACAATTATTCTTTATTATGAACAAGGATGTTCTGCATTGAGCTCTCAGATGTCAATGCTGTTGAGTTTATCAACCAGCTGAACCTGCACCGTTAGCTGAAAATGATTTATGTAGATCACCACCAGGCGGTAGTCTAGAGTCATCTATCCCTTAAACAAGTTTGTAAATGTTGCTGAATACGTCAGCCTAGACATATTCAGATTTTGTATAATAGCAAATATCACAGAAGTAATAATGAAGAACTGAACTATAAAAGATATATATAAATACCGAGTAATGAACCATAAAAGAAGGCCAGATATAGAAACTTCATGATTATGCAACAATGTACCAAAAGTCTTGCATCAGTTTTAAAAAAGTTCTCCCCACCCGTAGTCTTAGCTTAAAGATAAAACATTAAAGCGTCGCCTCAGCAGGAACAATCAATCAAACCTCCAAAATTCTTACATTTCCCAGCACACAGATCACATTGACATTGGGTGATATTAGTCTTTAAAAGTCATCTAGTGTAATCCCAAAAATATGATAACAAAAAGTTTTTCAGTTTCAGAATAATAACCACAGGAGCCATGATGGATTTAAATGAAAGAGTAGAGACTTGTCTAAACTGAATCTAACAGTTTCATTTACAGCAAGAACTGTAAAGTCAACTGTTTAATCTCAGCACAAATGTTTGCATAGAAAATACATTAGGGAAAGTCAGATATATGTGCTTAGTTTTAATTCTTCTGCCCTTTCAAATTCACTCACTCACCAGGGTAAGATGAATTCTCCAGGCTCACCTTGTTATGAATATTGAACTCTGTTTTGCCTCTAGAAGGTCATTTTGTAATCTTAATAAAACTACTGTTGACAGCAAAATATAATCACCTTTTATTTTTCCCAACTGCCTGTGCAACCCTATTCATTAAGTGGCCAATCACAATGGAAGTCTCTCTTCCTCTTCCTCTTTTTTTATGTGGATGTTGCTGTAATATACAGGCTCTATTATGTCAAAGACCGGTGCAAATACATGTCAGAAATGTTGCCTCATCCACCCCCTTTCTGAGCAGAGACGAGGATTCATTTACCATGAAAGTGATTAATACAGCATAAGCCTCCCAAGAGGGCAACCAGAGTTCCCATCAACTTGTCTAGTGAGAATTAAACATTCATCAAAATTCAGAACAGCACCTTGTCATGGAGAGCCGAGCCTCTGTGATGGAATAGCACAGGGGATCTCTGCAGCGGATGTAGTTCAATGTACGCCAGACTGTATTACCAGTGATGATGTCTGTAAAGTGTACAAGGAAAGCATGATGATCATTTTTATGAGAATGATGTGAAAAAAGGTCAGAGCCCTGAATTTAGCTTTCTCTTCTCTTAGATACTTAATACAGCTTGAAGCCCCCAAGAGTTAATATCTTGTAGAACATTCTTGATTCTTCTGCTCTTTCATCTTGTGATTCTCACCTGGAGGCCTTGTAATTCCATCCCAGATACAGAGCTGACACAGAAATAAGCCGCATTCCATTTCAAATGCTGAATTCCCCATCACCAATGCATGTCTCATTTGAATCCCCAAAAATGTTATTTTGAAAAAATATTCATAAACCAAAAGTCGTTTTCATGTTATTATTTAGGGCAACATTTCATTCAAAAACCAGCAATGAGATACACTTATATATAGAGATACTTATGCAAAAAATCTATAATTATTAGAGAATTGTTTGTTTAATTAGAGAATCAAGTCAAGAATAATATACAATGCATGTGCACAGGGAGCATTGTTACTAAATTTGTCTTTATAATGTTGTACAGGATATGAACTGATGTATATAGCAAATTTAACTGGACTTCAGGAGTTTCAAAGTCATCATCTGACTGGGTGAATTCTACAGGTTGTGTTGTGTTCTTTAATGGAAACCTGGAAACATGATGCTGAAAAAAGAACTGTGGTTCACTGGTTGCTTTACATGCCAGTCAAACGGCCTCTTGGGCAGCCTATTGCCAATGTGTGCATATGTGTGGGAGAGTGGAGGTAAGCAACTAATCTATATATACTACAAGGATATAATTGTGATACAATGATAATAATGTCTCATAGGAATCATTTGTAAAGTTTTAATATATAATCGCTCAGTTTTGTTTAAAATTTAATAGTCATCCCCTCTCCCTCTCTCTCTCTCTTTCTCGCTTCCTCATTTTTACTTTATCTCTGTGTCCTAAGGGAAAACTACTTTAAATTCCTGACAGCCAGATCCCAAAAGTCATTATTCACTATGTGTTGAAATATAATTTCACACAAAAACAGCTGTTTGCTTTGTTAGTAGGATTAGCTTCTGGATTTCTTATTAGGGTAGAAACATTCAATAAAGGCAACATCTGAAGATATCTGATGCACATACAAAACATTATCTCACTAATGTAGTTGCACCATAATTCTATAACTTCCAGAACTCATCATGGTAAATTAGTTTTGCTGTAAAAACGCTTTAAGCTAAAACATAACAACATAACCACAAAAATACTAACACTATAGCTCTATTTCAAAATATATTAAGTGAGCTGCCTTACGGCCTACATAGGTAGCTGCCTACATATATATATATATATATATATATATATATATATATATATATATATATATATATTGAAATGGAGCATACAGTATATCTAAATATAGGACAGAATATAGTATATATTTCTGTCCTGACAGACAAAATAAAGCTGCATGGCTAATTTGTTGGAGCTGTAGCACATCTGAGGAGATTTCGCTGACTAATGTGCTTGTCACTCTCCGGATAAGGCCACTGCAGACCGTCCTCAGGTCAGTAGAGACAGCACTGATTTAAAGGATCACTGAGTAAGCAAGGTGACCCTCTGAGCTTCAGGTGTCCCATTACTGAACTTTCAAATGCCATTTCCTACAAACACTCCACTTCATAGAGCTGCTTTCACAATAACAATCCCATAGCCTGTTTGCTCTAAGCATGATCTCAACAGGCTCTGATGTTATGGTGTGTTCTGTCAAAAGTCACAAGTACATGAGAGTTTCATTTTGAGAGTAATTCTCAGAGTGTTCTACGGTTTAGTTTGCTTTAGATTAACTAACTCACCCTGAACTCTGGTTATATCCAGCAAGGGCTTTTCCCCTGGGTGACAATACATTGATGTATGCTGCCAGTTTGCGGTGCCACAAGTATAAAAACAATTTATTTTCTGAACTGATACAAACCCACCAGATATGGAGCTCAAATGAATGAAATCATTTTAAAATTTAAACTTAAAGAAATAAACTTTACAACTCTGTAACTCACACACCGTTTGTAGTACATGAGTGATGCCTTGGAAAAAGATAAAATTGGTGAAAGCGCACACATACACTCACCGGCTACTTTATTAGGTACACCTGTTCAATTGCTTGGTAACACAAATTGCTAATAAGCCAATAACATGGCAGCAACTCAATGCATTGAGGCATCTAGATGTGGTGAACATGACTTGCTGAAGTTCAAACTGAGCATCAGAATGGGGAAGGGGATTTTGTGACTTTGAACATGGAATGGTTTTCGTGCCAGATGGGCTGGTCTGAGTATTTCAAAAACTGCTAATCTACTGGGATTTTCATGCACAACCATTTCTAGGGTTTACAGAGAATGGTCAGAAAAAGAGAAAATATCCAGTGAGCGGCAGTTGTGTGTACGAAAATGCCTTGTTGATGTCAGAGGTCAGAGGAGAATGGGCAGACTGGTTAGAGATGATAGAAAGGCAAAACTCAAATAACCACTTGTTACAACCAAGGTATGCAGAATACCATCTCTGAACGCACAACACCTTGAACTCTGAAGCAGATGGGCTACAGCAGCAGAAGACCACACTGGGTGCTGCTCCTGTCAGCTAGTAACAGGTAACATATTCAACAATTTGCACAAACTTACCAAAACTGGACAATAGAAGATTGAAAAATTTTGCCTGGTCTGATGAGTCTCGATTTCTACTGCAACATTTAGATCGTAGGGTCAGAATTTGGCGTAAAGAACATGAAAACATGGATCCATCCTGCCTTGTCTCAAATGTTCAGGCTGGTGGTGGTGGTGATGTAATGGTGTGGGGGATATTTTCTTGGCACACTTTGGGCCCCTTAGTACCAACTGAGCATATACTCAGATAGTACCTATCTGAGTATTGCTGCTGACCATGTCCATCCCTTTATGACTACAGTGTACCAATCTTCTGATGGCTACTTCCAGCAGGATAATGCACCATGTAACAAAGCTCAAATCATTTCAGGTTTCTTAAACATGACAATGAGTTAATTTTACTCACATGGCCTCCACAGTCACCAGATCTCAATTCAACAGAGAACCTTTGGGATGTAGTGAAACGGGAGATTCGCATCATGGATGTGCAGCTGACAAATCTGCATCAACTGCGTGATGGTATCATGTCAATATGGACCAAAATCTCTGAGGAATGTTTCCAACACCTTGTTGAATCTATGCCACAAAGAATTAAGGCAGTTCTGAAGGCAAAAGGAAGTCCAACCCGGTACTAGCAAGGTGTACCTAATAAAGTGGCTGGTTAGTGTATATAGTTTTACAGACATGAGGCATATCTACTGTAGAAACCAGATTATTACAAACTGGGTGGGGTGAGGACTTGTTCCAGTAACAACCATCAACACACTCTTGCACAATATTACATCGGCATCACAGTCATAAGTTTTGAACATGCAAGCACTTCCCTTTCCATTTTCTTAAGAAAGGGCAAACATCTAGTCATTAGTTTGTGATTTAAATTCTTTCTGAAACAGCAGGTCTGCTGCTGAGCATAACAGATATGTTTCCTGTATAGTTTTTCTTCAGTCCTGCCTCAATGGGCCATTTATCAGTAACAAAGCTTTGACGCTGCTTCTGGCTTGCTAAAGCTTGTTATGAAGGCTGCAGTGTATTTGTGTCAGACACTGTCAATGAATATAATCATCCTACGCCCTGGCTTGACGTACTCAGTTAAGCAAGATTGTCAAATAATCAATTTTCCGCTCACATTTCATTTTCTGCCAAATGGTTTGCTGCTTCGACTGACAATTGCTTGAGAGTTTTAATATTTCTTTCTTTTATGTGACGTAGGGGTTCACAGATGACAAAAAAGTTCACTGAGTCGGTTAATGATGTTTCACATTCACAGCCAAATTTAACATTAAAAGTCACCGGATGGGGTCTTCAAGAAGAAGCATGGAGCCCTGGAAAGCCAGTATGACACAATTTATTCACGTACAAAAATAGATTAGGTTTTCCGTCAACAAATGCTGTGATCGCAAAATATTTATTTATTTGCTGAACCTGTTTTCTGAAGTGGTGCACCACTCTAAACAAATTTGTCACAGTGCATATGTGAAAGCCGGCTTTTGTCGAGTGTTTTGCTTTAGTTGCATATGGCATTAATGGCTGTCGGAAGTACGCCAACATTTTAACTAATTCACTAATCGGGATGAACTGACGTCATGTTCTTAAAACCCTACCCAGGTCTCTAACAGACCCGTTTAGTCAGACCATAATAAGTCTTTGCGTTTAAAGAGCCCATTTGGAGACTGTAGTGCGTAAATGAATTTATGCGGGCACGCAGGAAAACTAAAACTAAGTTGTAATCCATACAATACAATAATACGACTTGCATACAGTCGTAGGCTTTGCGGCTAAATATATGGTCAGGAAAACTAATTCAAGCGGTACATTTCAAATGTACGGCATTATTTGTTGAGTAAATCAGCTGCAGGTTGATGCACACCGCGGTGTTTGTAGCTCCTTAATAAAAGCCTATCCGTCCAGATCCGCGCAAAGGAGAAGGAGGGACTTCTGAGCGCCTGCGTAGGTGACTGAATTGAGTACCCACTTCACAGTTACTTAGAGTCTGGGACTACACTTATCCCTCCGGATTTCCAAATCCGTGTTCGCGGAAAAAAATCAAATCACGCAGTTTTCAGGCGGACCCGATCCACTCCAGTCGCCATGCAGAATCCCGTGTTATGGGTCGTCCTGGCCGGAATAAGCATCGCTTTGATTCAACAAGGTAAGATGCTTTGGGAAACTCGTGTTTATCTTTTGCAACGATTCAGATGTCAGAAAGTGTTCACAGTCTTTGCGCAGTGAAAGCGCTTTTGCCTGTCAGTGATGCGCTGGTGGAGGTGGTGAGGGTCGGTGTTTGGCGTGCTCGTAAACAAGCTCCGATCGGTGGAGAAAGACGACTGAGACTCTGTGTTATTAATGCGATTTTATCCCGTCGGAGTTGGCTGTGAATGTGTTCGCACTGAGGAGTAGGTTTGAAACCACTTTGGTTTGGAAAGTTTGGTGAAAAGCGCACTGAAGGTGCGTTTGGAGGACGCGCGTCTTCGTTTTGTTGCACTGCGTGATGCGCAACAGTGTGGCGAGTTTGGAGAGCATCTCCGACCTTTATTTCTGATCAACTGATGCTTTTAAAGTCCTGCTCAGCAGAGTTAAGAAGGGTTAATCTGCAGAGACAGTAAGTCTCTTGCTTAACGTATGCCCTGGTACGAGGACGAGCCGGTTGTCTCTTAACTTGTATTTAGAGCAGGATCTGCTTTGCTGCTGATAACTAGTTATTCATATTCAAGGTTCATATGAGAGAAACGCATTCTTTACGGTTTCAATGCCCCGTGCATGATTTCTATAGTATGAGCTATGTCAAGTGCTCTGCATAGAATACAAGTACTGAGTGTCAGACTGTCCAGCATGCAACATAATGTCTCAAGCAAATATGCTTGTCTTACTAGTTCCAATTGACTGCACAAGTATCTGTCACTACTGTAGAATTAAATTGTGTTTAATGGAGGTTGTTAAGGGGTTAAAAGTTTCAACTTTGGGACAGTGTGAGAGAGAGAAGATGGCAGTAGTTGCCAGTATGTTGCCAGGAAGCCACGCATCCCCCTGCAGTGCTCCAGCCAACACCCCACAGGCCTGAATGTCCATTGAGCCACCTCTGTCACTTTTCTAATGCTTTCTCAACCCAGGCAGGAATTATATGTCATTAAATTGAAATTTGGTGCCACAGCTGTGGTCCAGCGTCTCAGTGAGAGAATGGAGTACAGTGATTTAAACAAGAGAATTTGCCCTAAAGTAATCATCAGGATTATTGCCCGAGAAGAATTCGAATCATAAAGTTTAATCGACAGTTGACACAGTAATGCATGAAGAGCAGACATCATTACTGTAAAAATAGACTGTATGATATTCATAATTCTTGGAAGATAGCTGCATGTGGGCATGCAACAATGTGGTCAGCCATTCGGTTTTAGAAGTGCTCTGACACAGGTCTGAGAGACACTATGTCTAATCCTCATGCTCAATGTTAAATTGAGCAGATCTTTAGTTTGAAGGTGCCCTTGATTAAGGGATCAAATGCAGCCTCATCTTTCCAAAGTGACACAGTCCTGCAGCGTCTCAGCGTGGTGTGTTATTACACAAATTAAACACATTAGCCGCTGATGATGGCAGAGAGTAAGTGGTGCTGATTTCAGCCCAGATGTGAAATTACCTCTCCGCTAATTTGATCAAAAGGACAAGAGAGCTCACGCGTTTCCTCTAGTGGCAAAATGGGACATTAGCGAGTGTCGCCATTATATTGACGTAGCCTTTATGTCCACAATTACTTCTTTGTTTGTTAGGGAACTTTCTATTCCAATTACTCGCAGGCAATGCGATTTTGTGTTTATTGAAATGCATTTTCCTTATTAGACTCACAAAATGACTGCTTAATACAAACTTGTTCAGAAATGGCTACATCTGCAGGGAAAGGGGGGAAGGCTGCAGTGATTTTAATTGCATTTAACCTGGGTTTTAAACTGAAAAGAAACTGAAAGCGTGAGTTTCAGAATCAACAAATAATTTGTAAGGTTTCTGCATCCTTTTTTTAGCTTGGTTTACGAGCTACAAAATTTTAATCAGATTTCTCTATTTTTGGTCTGAAATTTAAATCCTTAAAATGAAGTGGAGCTAATGGAATATTTCTACATTTCTGGGAAAGCAGGGTGACTTACTGTACAGCTTTTTGACCTGCTCTGGTATGAACCAGCTTGTTTATTGTTACTCAGGTTCATTATCTAAAGACAGAAGCATTCTGTGATCATTTACACACCCACGTGCCATTCTAAACCCACATGGCTTTCCTTTTTAAAAGAGGAATGTTTAACAGTATGCTGTTAACTCTTTTGCATGCAGTTACAATGAATGAGGACTGAGGTTTTCAGGATTGAAATAAGGGCACAAAATCACCATAAGTACGATCAAATTGTTCCCTATGAATCATGCCTTATTGTAAGTCTTTTGAAGTCATTTGATAGCTTTGCGTGAGGGACAGAAAGTCTTAACATCTGTCCTAGCTCTGTTTGGCATGTTCATGAGAGAGAAAGTGATTAAGTCAAAATCTGTGAAATGACCTGTTCATAATTCAAACTCCCTGATTTAATGATTCGGCCAGCTAGCTTAGAGCTTACTGGAGATGATGATTATCAGTGAATAATGATGTAAATTTGGTCTGTGTGAGAAAAAATATGAAAAAACACTAGCAGACTACCTTTGAATCTTTCTTAAAAGCTTTAGTCTCTATGTATTGTACTAGCATGGATGGAAGAGTAACAAGTACATGATTCAACTTCTGTGTTCTGCTGAAAAATGTCACTTTCAGGGAAAGTGCTCCTTTAAGTAAAATAAAATTTTACCCTAAAAATCAATAAATGATGCAAACTGGAATGATCTGGTAATGTATCTGTATGTTTTCATGTGGCCCTAGCACTGTCACTATGTTTTGAGAAGATTCTGACAGCCACAGTTCTCATTCACAAAAGCTGTCGCAAAAAATTCAATATCGTGTCCAGTGGGTGATTTTTAAAGCATGAATGACCCATAAGTTTAGAATAGAAGTTTCTGCAGTGAACATCCACAGAAGGGGCTATTCTTGGGCTGTCATGTCAAAAGTATGCAGTCCTCATATACGCTGGCAAAGCAATACAACTGTCTCTTTGTAACCAGTGCTTCAAACAGAATGTCAATGAAAAACTGACATTTCGAATATTCATTCAAGCGACTGCTCAAAGCGCTGAGAACGTTAGACAATTTGCAGTAAACTGCACTTACTGACTATTTTTGTCTTTGACACATTGTCCGACAGGGTATATTTATGTTTGAATTCTTGTGATGTTAATAGCTACTACTTTTCATGTTTCTGGAAGGTTAACTCTGTTAAAGGGGTCCCATAGTTCTCAAGCTAATAATATTTGTTTAGCCAATGCCCTGTTACTCTGGAAACAGTTACTCTCAAAATGACATTCAGTTAGAACATGCATGTTTCCTTCTTAAGCATTAATGAACCTGTCAAACTCATCTCTGCTCTGCCTGCTGAGATAGAGGGAAGCATTGATCACACAGACTGCAACTTGGTCTGATTAGAATGAGGAAAATGTATGATGAGGTTACGAATGACTAAAAGAATCTCAGATCTTTATAGTATTTCCTGAAATCTAAAAGTATATGTAGTGTTTATGTATGTATATATGTGTATGTGTATATGTATATAATGTGTATACACACACCCACACCTGTATATACGTTCAGATTTCAGAAAATAGGCCTATATAGACATTTTAGGGGAGAGAGAGAGTGTGTGTATATCTATATATATCAGTAATTGATTTATTTTGTGCTAAAACAGGTCAGGGGTTAATTGTAGCTTGTTTTACAACAGTGTACACTATACCCCCTGGCTTAGTCTAAGTAGATATTAGTGATTCACAACATTTTTGCTGAATTGTACAAGAAAATCCGTAACTTTTTAAGTTTAATAATGTTATTTTGTCCCTGAGGGCCAGCTATTATGTTAGTCAAGGCTTTTTGCACCAAAAACAGTCAATTTAGTGTTTCATAGCATTCTCTCACCCTTAGAATAAAACAGGCTGTTTTTTCTTCAAGAGTTTTATGAAGGCTTTCTCTTTCCAAGTGAAATGCCGAGCCATACTTATGTGTTAGAGGTGTTGGTTTGCGTTATAGTCCAATATAGCTTTTAACTGCTCCATTCTTTAATACCAGCCACTTTGCAAAGCCGAGTGCATTACATGGTGACTGTTAATTGGTGAGATATAACATTCATGATATATCACCACAATTATTTTTAATATAAAATGACTCAGCATTGGGAAGAATTGTGTTTTTATTGTGTTTGGACTTGTGTTTATTTGATGCTATTGCATTTAAATGGCTATTAAATTTATTAAAGAGTGTGTCATTAGACTAAACCATCCCCTGTATTTACCAGTAAGAGGTAAAGATGCTTTTATAGGTAAGATTAATGCATTTTGGAGAATTCGTTTAAATGAATAAATCTGAAATATCAAGTTTTATAGTGACTGTAGTCAAAAATCAGAAAAATATCAGGAGATACATAGGGCAGAGTATTTGAAAAACAAAATAAAAAAAATAATTTTTGAATTCTGAAAGTTACAGTGTATGTGACGTATATGGTGTATGGTGTATATCATTTTAAAGAAAAAAATTATTCATTTATATTGTCAGGATATGACCCTATTAAATCTTTTCACATCTTCCTATAATGCTAACACTGAAATAATGTCTTGCGGTGTTGAACTGTTGACTGTTGTTCCTCATCTAACAGATGGTGGACAGTGTGATTGAGCGGCACATGTTCAGACTGTAATCCCTCTGTTGTTGATTAGTATGTGGTCTGTATGAGGAGAGGAGGCGGCAGTGGAAAACATGGGCATTTCAATTAGAGCTATCAGGGATTGGACCGTTACCCTGCAAAAACCCTGATTAAAAAAGCCCTGCTAATCTATCAGAGTGCTGCTACTCAGCTTTCAAGAAATAATGGACGCTTCTTGTCAATACATAAGTCAGAATATATTGGATTTACCAAGTCGTTGCCCCTCCGTTAAAGCCAAAATGACATTCTAGTAGTGTTATGAATCCAGCTAAGAGCGTTTCTACCATATTAAATTGAAGGTAGTTTTATCATTGTAAGTAGAGTTTAAAACAGCCACCTGAAGGTTAGATTTAGACATATATGTTTGGAAGTACACTCAGTAAGCACACTGGCATAATGCTTAGGTTGTATGATGAGCCTTGAGCAGAAAAGGAAGTGGTACAAAAGCAGCAAAAAGCGTTTAGAAATAAGACTGCAGTTGACTCAGCTTTTATTGAATTGCTTTCTGCCCGGGCTCACTTTGCTCGTTGAATATCAGGGGGCTTATGGAAAGATTGTCATAATTAATGTTAAATGCTTGAGTGGAATTCTTAATGGCCTTTCTGGGTCACTTTTAAAATGATTTTTTACTCATTAATCTCAGACTCGGTTATCTATTTTTCCCTCACTTGTTTGAAGAAGTATTTCTATGCATTTTTTCCACACGCCCACATTGAATTACCAACAGCTGTCTTTGAATACATACAACATAACCTTACTACTCAACTGACACATTGATCAAAAGCAGTACAGTTTTTAAAGCCATATACATTATATGATGGACTTGTAATATTAGCAATACACTTGATCTGAATGTCAGAATGCTGGACAGAATTGTATTTGGTTGTTTCATGGATTCTAGTTAAAATGCTAAAATACCCATCTGATATGCTTATGTTTCAGATTAGTTATTAGCAATGGAAATGAGCAATTTCCACTGGCTATCAAATCACAATAACCTCTTTGGCAAGCAATGGAAATATTTATTCCCTGGAGAAGTTTCATTGTAAGTGGATCCTGTGAGGCTCAACGTCTTGCCAGAGACTGGAGAATTCATCTTTCTAAAAATCAATGATGTCAGCTCTTTTGTCACGTATGTCATGCAAGATTTGAGACCTGAGGCTCATATTTATAAATATTTCACTATTTCCTAATTTATCTTTGCCTTTTAATAACCGCAGATTACGTTAGGGCTGATAATAGCTCATCTCATTAAAATTTGACACTTAATCAAGCAATGTTTGCAATCGCTCATTTGCGTGTCCCAGCTGAATAAGAAGTAGAGTTGCATATTTATCAGGATGCCTTACTAGGGATGTGCATTTTTCAGGGTACAAGATATATAGAGCTTGATTTTATGACAAATCTGTACAATCTGTAACTTCTGCCTTTCTATTGCCATCTGTCTTTGAAACAAAAAATGCAGGTTACTTCACAAACTTTCCTTTATGTTTGTCAAATGAAGTCAAATGAAGCCAAACTGAAATCAGACCCGACAGCTCAAATTATAAATCATTATTATAAGCTTACTGTTGTGAATTGGGTTTAGGTATGGAGAGTGTTTTGAACACTATCTTATGTACTTTCTCATACCTGCTTTATGTTTATTTTTTTACGGAAAAGTTACGGATTGCAGCTTTAAACTAATGTCTTTGTTTGCTCCCTGATTTTCTTGCTCTTTTCTTACCTTGACGTTAGTCCACCGTGACACTCATTAGTCAGCACTATAAGGAAAAAACTTTCTCTTTTAGTTTCATTTTCACTTGGTTAATTTACCCAGTCTTTCTATCCAGGTTGCTATGGTCACCTTTGAACCACTTTGGGTGACTTTGCGATGTGAGTGAATAGGACGTGCATACTCATCTTCAGATTCAGCAAGTACATTAGTCATGGTGCTCCTAAAGTCACTGACTAATAATCTGCAGGTCAGCCAATAAATTATGAAATTGAATTGCTAATGTGGGCAAGCATAGCCTCAGAAATTCAATAATTCATCTGATATAGGGTAAGATTGCTCAAGAGTGCATCAGTTACATCTGTAATATAATAATACTTGCAGTCAGGGACCTTGTATCCTCTCCAGGTTTTTGTTATGCTGTCTGCAGAACATTGCGATTTGAGATGTTATTTTTTCACACATTCTGTTTCTCTGTCCTTTTTACAGACTGAATGTCACAAATTACAAAATTCCTGACCATACTGATTTGAATCATTTCAAAATGACTCCAGTTTGCAAATTTATAGATCTCCACAAATTCCAGATCACAGCTTGGTACATTACAGCCATCAGCAAACCTTGTTTGTTTTCTGTTGTTTTTGTTTTTATTTCTCTCTCTAAAGTCTTTGTTCAAAGAATACCTGGGGCAGTGGTTTGAGTGGGGGAAAAATAATGCAGCTAAACTTGCACACAGATGTAATGCTGCGATGTTTCAAAAGGGCTTGCTGATTGCTGTTGATTACATACTGTAGGATTGATGAGTGGAGTATTAAGACATGAGAGAGGACCACCAAAGCATTCCAGAAATAATTCCAGGTGAAATATATATTTATAACAGACCTCTTCTGAGATGCAGAAACTGTACAACATCTAATTGTGGTAGCTCATCGACTTCAGTATTGTTGTTACAATGACCTGATATAACTCGAAGAGCGCAATATGTATCAGGGTTTAGTTGAGTGCCTTGTTTTGGTTGCGTTTCTCCTCTCAGTGCATTATTGTAAATAAGCTCAGCCTGTGCTTCTATTAGGATTGATGAAGACGTCACTCAGGAAAGTTTCCGGTCACTAGGTATACAGAATGACTGGGGATAAGTGCTCAACAGTGAGTACATGGCTGTCCACAAAAGACAATCCCTCAATGTGACATCAGCACAGTGATCAGCATCATCAGCACATCTCACGGCATTCAGTGAGAAGACACATTAAAATACATATTCTACAACTGCTTTTTGAACTGCTTGGATTTTAAGTCACTTTATGATCTGAATATTTTCTCTTGAGCTTAAAACTAACTCACTCTGTCTGTCCCCCCAGATGGTGAGATTCCATTGTCCCCTGTTTTCTTGTCCTGTGCTTCCTTTAACTGAATACTGTGAATAGTTGCATAATGCATATATTTGTGTGCCCAGGTGTTTATGAAGCTGCTTTTTTTGAGTCATTTGCTTATTTAGTATGCAAATGACTCAAAAGAGTTGTTTTGTTTGGTTTCATCTTTTTTTAAAATTGAATTTTATTTTTTTTCCCCCAGTAGTACTTTGTAGAAAGTATTTTTACAGCAGATCTGTGTGTTTAAATTAAAATAGCAATCGTGGAAGTAAACTGACCTCATTGTTTATGTTTGGCTTTAGCCCCACGATGCATAAATACTATGCTGATGCCAATCTATATAGATAGATTTTTTTTTTAGTAGTGGGGGCCCTGAGGAGGTTATACATTTAAAGTTATACATTTGAATGGGCATTTTGGAGACTGCATTTAAATGCACGACAACTATCTTATGGGAAATGAAGTGGATTTCCACACTAAATTTTTATTTGGTAATATTTGAAGTTCTGCTTGAATGGCTAGTGGAAATAAATCGAAAGGAACAAGATCTCATCCTCCAGTGTGCGTGGCTTTTTACGTAACGCTGTGTTAAACAATTTGTGCTGCGCATCAAAAGCTGATATTTCTGTGCATATTTCTGATTGATTTTTCAAAGGCAAAGCATCCACTAATAAAATGTGCATGCCCAAATCTGTGTGATTAAATCAGGAAATGCAATTTTGTTTGGGTGGCAAAGAGATTTAGAGAGGCGGGAAGTTTCAGCAGAGTTAGGTTTGCTTGTGCGAGTGCTTTGACATGCAGGTGACAAAGCTCCTTTGCAAGCATGACTCCTCAGACAAGTGAAGGAAAAACAGCACCATGTTTTCCTCCATCTTAACTCAGTCATGCAGGAGTGGAGGGAGTGGGAGGCAAACGGGTTCCATTTGTAAACATCCTTTGCTAGTCTTGTTTATCGTGCAGATTCTCTATTTTTAACCTTTTTCAAGTTGCCATAGATTCATGATATGTTCTGATAAATAACAAGCTCGTATGGATTTGAACTGGAAGCTTGTTTTTGGTTGTCCAAGGGTTGGAAGATGCATGATGAAAAACTTGTCGCAGTGTAGCTGTGCTGCAGGATGCTGGTTTCTGTGGGAGAGCTGAGTAACAAAATAAGTTCCCCTGGGGTGATTTGTACTCCCCCCTCCCCTTCCAAATGGAGACAACTTCACTCTGTCTTCCACAGAAGTTTACAAAAGCTTCTACAAAGGTTTTTAGTGACAACTATGTTTCTTTTTGTCTAGCAGTTTATCTTTGTTTAACACTATTTGGTAGTTCTCCAAATAGTGTTGAACAGTCAGAAGTCACTTTCTTATAGTGTTGGTATAAGGAGATATTGTCCCTCTACATGGTTGTAATGGTCATTTAAGAGGTAATTTAGTCATCAATTACTCATCCTTATTTCATTTATTTACTGTTATTTTTTTTTATTTTCTGTGAAACACAGACAACAGAAGCACTTACATTCTGTGTAAGCTCTCTATTCACATAGGTGAATGATTAATGAAATTAAATAAAGTTGAACGATTCATTCAAATTCATTTCAAAGAATCAATTCAAATATTCTAATTTTCTAAAGCTGTAGCAGAAAACCCTTTTGTTTAGGGAACAGAGCAAAAATGTTGTTTGCCAATAATGACAAGATCGTGTATTTTTATATTAACTATTTCTTAAATTAGCTAACTTAATTAGTTTTGTTTGTTTTGAGACTCTAAAATGGTAATCAAAAGTAGTTTTTTTTTTTCAAACATGGCAGCCGTAAATACACCAATTGGTTTCTGAACGTAATATGAAACACTGATGTCTTGTCATTTAGATTCATTAAACTAAAGTTGTGTGCTCAGAGTTTCATCCCAGGTTTGAGATTCTTGGAGGACACAGTATACCTTGCCATAGGGATGGAGAACCAGGCATGCTGTCAATAATCAATTAGCCTGCCAGCACCTCCACATGAGTGCCTTAAGGAATCTGCTCCAAATGTTCACCTTCACTCTCATTCACGAGTCAGTAATTTTAGCCTTGCTGTTTTCTTTTATTAGATAAAGCACAGACGACTGCTGTGCTTCTATGTTTATACTTGGAGAGAGGGAGAGAGAGAGAGAGAGAGAGAGAGAGAGAGAGAGAGAGAGAGAGAGGCTGATGGGAATCTTCTATTCTGGAGGTTGCTTATGTGTTTATTTTTTACAGTAGTAAAAAAGTTTTTTACTGTAGATGCGCTTAGAATGCAAACTGTGTGGCCTAATTTATATTTGTGAGATAAAGTATAAATTGATATTATAGGACATTAAAGGAGCAGTGCGTGATACATCACTGGCATCGGCCCTTGGTTTTTTAGAAGTATTTATGGTACCAGTGTCCTCTTGTGTAAGGTGAGTTTATTTTAGAAGTATGGGACACTGCCAGCAGGGATAGGAAGGTCAGGGAACAGACTTAGGAAGAGAAATGCACTTATCTCATTTAAAGTATTTAGTGCTTTAGCTGGTTACACACACAGGTATATATAGGTGTGTGTATATACAGGTGTGTATTTATATACATACAAATATATACAGTGCCCTTCATAAGTGTTTGGACAGTAAAGGAAAATTTTCTGTGGAGAAAAATGAATATGAGGCAAAAGTACAAAATGTCACATTTTGGCTGTTTCAACATGCAAATGTTTTACCAAGTTAGAAGAACAGCAGGGTTTCATCCCTCTGTCTAATGTGAGCCTAAGTATTGGGACAATTGGCTCACAATTGTGTTTGTAAGTGATCAGTTACAGTGATCTGTGTCCTGTTGCATTATCTGTTCACACACTAAAAGCAGATATTGTGAAGTATGAGTTCTGTCTATTGCTTCTGCAGTCTGTCTTGCGTTCGGTGAGTACACGCATAAGCCAAGATGAAGATGCAGGAGCTGACTCCAGCTGACAGAAAAGCAGTAAAAAATGTCCAAAATGTGACTGCACATCTGCCTCATATTAATCTTTAATCATAAAAGATTTCTTGACTCCACAGCAAACAGAGCAATTTAAACCATAAAATTAAACCATGCAACTGTTTAGTCAACAAATGACTAAAATCCTGATTGTCTCATTTCTTTCTATTATTATTGCAGTTAATATAATTTACGTTAAAAACTGATCGTGTAGGGCATCTAAATGCCATATTCCATATGCCATATGCCACGTCTACGCATTCAAGCTGAGAACTGTTTATCTGAATTAATTTGTTTAATTATATTTAAAGATACCCTTGATTAAATAATTCTTAATTTATTGCTGTTTAATACATCAGTAAATCACGGCAGTGCCTGAATGAGTAACCTCAAATTGGCTGTCTTAGCAGCATGAAAAACAGAACTGCTCTTCAAATTTTGCATAAATTAAACACAGAATGAAAGCAGCATGGCAACACTAGAACCTCTCGTTATAATCACTGAAGCTGTCACTCATTGGGGCTTTACCGTTTCACTGGTCTCATTGTTGCCCCATTGTAAACGAAGCTCTCTACATTGCACAGTAAATCTCTTGTGTACATTGGGTTTACAATGCACATTGGAAGCGAGTGACATGCAGTTATTTCAAAATAATTTTAACACAGATGTTTAGGTAATGTTTCTTTAACTTAAGACTTCTTTAAACTCTTTCAGTAAGATTGGCTGTAGCTGATAGGCATATAGACTGATTAAAATGCATTTGATTTGTCATTGCATTTATGCGAACAGCGGATTGGTTGGAGCGTTTGAGTAGTTTGACCAATGGGAGTAGACCTAATGGTAAACTTAATTGCAGCAGCTGTAATCACAATCTTGATTATTTATTACTTATTTTTTGATTAATTATGCAGCCCTAATATGAAATGGATACGCTACATATTGAATGTAAATTAAGTCCTGACAATTTCTGTCATTATGGTAATTAACAGGATGTTATGGATGTTAGTGGGTTAGTAAAAAATTATTAGACATTAGCTCACTTGCCCAGAATACCTTATTTTTGCTGTATTGACAAACTACAGCAATAGCAGCAGCTCTCTTGGCAATTGTCTGCTTTGTATAGTGCTCCCTTTCTACACTACGCTAAGAATAAACACTGTTTTCTGGAATTTGGAGGTCTAACAGCACAGGTGGACACTCATTAACATTCTCCTAGATTCATCTTGAGGGCCATATTGAAAGCAATTTCTCCATTCTTGTGTAATAGAAAGTCGTTATCTCGCACTGGGATTTGTTTAGCCGTCAGTTTACAAATTAGCTGCCAAACACATTGCTAACTTGATATCCATCTAAATGGCCATTAGAGAATGACTGACCATTGGGTTGTTGGTAAGGCAATAATTCACCTTATGGATTCTGGGCCTGAACTTGAATATAAATTCGAAGCCATTTTGGCACTAAGAGGGAGCGTATAAAAAAAGTCCCTGTCCCATTCTTTTTTTTACTTCAGCAGGATATTACTTCTTTTCCTGGAGGCCATGTATGTTGCAAATTCTCTGTGAATTTATGACAAGCTCCAAGAATGTTAGGGGGAAAATGGAGAAAACCAGCAGGAAATTCAATGTATTCCATGCGTCAACACCCAGGACACAGCGTGGTGAAGAGGAGAGCTTACAGATGGCGTTTTGAGTGAGTCTGAGATGATGAGGTGGGAGAGACTCAGAGTTCAAGTTCAATTTATTTATATAGAGCTTTTCACAGTGGCACATCATTACAAAGCAGCTGGACAAATGAAAATATCCAAAAATATTTAACAGTGAAAACTGAAATTGAAAATGAAAGAGAAAGAAGGAGAGAAAATTAGGAAGAGAAAAGAAAATTCAAAATTGATAATTAATAAACAATGATAATAACACCATATACAAAGCAAATGTTCTAAGCTAATATCAGCAGTCTTCCAGTAAGCAAGCCAACAGGGCAACAGTGACAAGGAACTTTGGTTCTAGAATTCTTACCAGGTCCAAGAGAGGAATATAGCGAGCACGATGGTTGTTCTTGAGCCCGGTGCTGAAGCCTTTGTACAGCCTGTTTGAATACATTTAGACTCAACTCAAGCCAGTAAACAACTCCTGAGGGTTCTTTAGGTTTATAATGCTTCTCCGGCTTTTTTGTTGAGTAAAAGAATCTTTATGCAAAAAATAGACAGCTAACAAATCTCTAGGCATTAATTTGATCATTAAAAGATTCTAATGATCAAATTAATGCCTAGAGATTTGTTAGCTGTCTATTTTTTTGCATAAAAGGTCTCTTTGTATTCACAAGTTAGCTCAAAATAGATAAAGCAACACTTATTCTTTAAGTCTCAACAATATGTGGGAAAAAATGCTGTAAGGTCAGGGCAGGAGAGCTCCAGTAAGCAATCTTGATCTTAACTGTAGTTGCAATTAACTTTTATTAACAATTAGTTTCCTGCTTTGAGAAGATACATAAGAAAAATTATTCAAGGCACCTTTAAAAATGTAAATTGGATGAGCCTTGTTCTAAGACCTATAGACTCACCTTTTATTTAGCAAAGTGCAAATGCTTTCATATAATGTATCAAGTCTACAAGTCTATAGCTATAGCTACAGTTATTACTGCTATAATATCATCTACAGCTTTGTGGACTGTTTTAATGGAACAGATATTTAATTTTTATTGGCTTTTGTTGCTGCCTTTTTATAAAAGCAGCATTCAACCAGCGTCTAATTGCTTTGACATCTCATGCTTATTGCGGCGTGTTTTGCAGGTGAATGCAGCTCTGTACTGTCACCTGTAGCGTAACGATGAAAATTAATCTAAAATACCAAGAGCTACTCGGTCACTGGGCCCTGACTCATAATCATTTAGCAATTTACCTTGCCTTTATTTGATGAACGAGTTGCATTTAGCCCTGTCTTCTGTTATGTGCTGAATGCTGTAAAGAATTTATAACATTGTTTATTAAACCATAGTGAAATGTTGATGTGCTCTTTGATCATTTCATTAAATGAACTGTTTAGTCTTTGACGTGCACAATCAGCTTCTGTCTTGCCGTGTCACAACACACAAAACTGATCATTATTTAGTATGAAGGAACCTCACAGAGAGGCTAAACGTGGGTTCTGGAATTTCCACACATCTATGGGCATCCAGCGAGCAGGACAGGTGAGACATATTGCAGGATAATCACTCATTCTGACAGCCGAGGATTCGTGCTGACGTGAGAGATTAAAGGTCCACCTGCCAAACACCCACCGCTCCACAGCGCCACCCTCCCTCCAGCTCGCCCTAAATTAGTGTTGCAGATGGCCGACTGGAGTTTGACTGTGGCAGGAGGTGGCAGTTAATCCGGTTAGGAGACATGCACAGGCTGAGTTCTGCTGAAATCTTATCTGGTCTTTTCTTTGAGTGCACACTTCTTGTCCTCTCTATTGCTCCTAAAAGACACTTGACTGCTTAGATTATGTGCATGGTTCAAAAAGGCAGCAAAAACTCTGAAAATCATATATGCTGTGGTTGTGATTAACGCAATACTGCGGGAAGAAATATGCATACGCTTTAGTCATTCATGTGGCATAAAGCACATTTTTAGCCTCTGTGTGATTGATTTGTTTATTTTGAGTATACCGACACACTGTAGTCGTTATGATTATGTCTCTGGCCTTTTATTGTGTAAACCATCACCTGTTGTAGTAATGGATTTATATAAGAATCTTTTTAATGGCTCATATCTGACCTTTGGATGTTGACATTTCTGTGACAACGTTCTCTTTTAAACCATCAGCCATATGAAAATATAACAAATCTAATGCTCCAAGGTGATGCATGCACGATAAACCCACACGCAACTTGCGTGGTACCCGCATGTCCTGCATCGTAACTCTGAGGTTATGTCAGCATGTGCATTAGTCTGCCTGTTAGAGTCCACTTCAGGTGTACTGTAATGCACAACTGTGTGTGAGCATATGTGTGAACAAGGCACCAGACCTGGATGAAAACACACTGCTGTGAGAAGTGACTGCATTACTGCGATAACAGCTGTATAGCTGATGGCAAGCTGATTCAGGAATACGGTGGAGATTTGACAGCAGGTACTAGCGTGTGTGGTTACGCGTGTGCTGGGAGAAATTTTAGCATTGCAATTCTTCCCCTAAGAGCCCAATAAAGAATAAAATGATTTCATGACGGAATTAGATTAATATTCAGGACTGGGAGATGTTGCTGAACCATTGCTGAAGTGTATTTCTCAATGTTTTTAGCCCCTTGACTATATTTGAGAAAGAAGAGACAAAAATAACAGAGACCGCCTAAATCCATAAGAATTGTGGCAGCATGCTTGGAACAACCTTTTGCCATGAACTGGCGTTTTGTTTAATGCAAGTATACAAAATATTAGCTATTATTGAAAATACTGCACTGAAATAGCTCAAATTTGTTGGGTCATGTTTTTGTGGTCTGTTGAGCTGTACTTTGTGTTTTCTTGTCCTCAGAAGATTTTGGAATTGACCTTTTCTTCTCACTTTAACAGCCAAATACAAGTACATTAAAACTAGCACACAACATTTTGAATGGATGAAAAATGGATGTTAATGCACCCAAGTCATTAGCTGAACATTTCCAATACCAAATAGTACACAACAGCAAGGATTTATGGATCCAGTTTTGGGATTTTTTGTTCCATTTCTCTGCAGTTTTCTTTTTGTTGCTGTTAGGCGTGAGTGCTTCGGCACACAGTGTGTCAAGGGCTAGAGTCTGTCAGGTTTATTTTTGTCTAATATATATTATTTAGACAGCTTACTGGGACAGAAAATGATCAGATCAGTTCCCTAGAGAACTGAGAACTGTCTTGGTTTCATATTCTTTGGTGCTAGTCAGACAAAATTATGACAGGAACATCATTTGTGAGTTAAACCCTAGAAAGGTGACTGGTATGAATATTTCTTCCTTTCTGATTTTAGAAATCAGAAAACTTTTTTTGTGCCTTCTTACCGTTTAAACGTGTGTGCTTCCATTTAAACTGCGATAGGATGTGTCATTTGATGTGATTACTATCTACGCCATTTATCTGAAGATTGAGGGTATATACAGAGTTGATGCAAATTTTCACTTTATCAGCAACATCTGTGACATGCTGTCAGGGTCCACAGAAAATGTATTTTGACTCATCTGTCAGTTTAAATAAATGTGTGGGCAATATGCACTTACAATGAATATTGGGTTGCCAGATCCCCCATATAATATTGAACATTTAAGGAACACAGTTCTGTTTCCTGTAATACATGATGGTTTCATATTTAGCTAAGAATGCTTTAGTTATAAGTGCTTTTGAATCTGAAGTGTCAATGGTAAAAATTTCAATACAGACACCTTCCACACAAGTTGTATTTGAGCCCAGGCATTACACTTGACCACACAGGAAGGGCTAACAAGGATTAAGGTAGCTGCTAATAAGTAACTTGTATCTGTTTATTTTTTTTTATTTTTTTATTTTTTTTATTTTTTTTTGCACCTTTGGTTGTACTTTTCATCAGAAATGTCTTTATTTGTAAATGGTGATACAAAAACAGTGAATGTTTTTCAGTAGATCTGTTGCCATGCTAATTAAAATATCTGAACTACTAAGCACTTGAAAGTTGAATTCTGATCATTGTAAAATACTTACGTACAGTCGCAATTCTCTAGTGCTTATTTTTCTGAGTAGTAGTGGTTTGTAACACTTTAGTTTGACATTAAAATTAAATTGTTTTCACAACCCATTTTTTCCTTTTGCTAAATAATTCAAGTGCTTTAACAAAATAATGAGCTTCACATTTCTGCTTTATAAACCTCTAGATTGCCTTGCCCCTTGATCTTCTATTGTAAGTCTGTTACTGTAAAGAACTTTAACTCTTTGCAGTTTGTTAACTCATGCATAATTTGTTTGTTAAAATTGTTATTTGGCATTTGACAGGCTGACTCACATGCTATCAACAAAGGTAATGTTGGTTAACAGTTTAACCTGGAATGTTTTCTTATTGTATTACATTGTGTCAAAAGCTTTAATAATGATTACAAAAGCAGAATGATTGCATTTGTCACCCATAACATAACAAAGGTTATTTTTTGTCCTCAAACAAAACATGAATGCTTTTTACACATTTTGTGCTCTCATTATCCCACTACATATTCTGGTCATATCTCGGCTGTTAATGTAATTAGCTTTATCCCATGCAAGATTTGATTTCTTCATCTTGAGAATCTGATGTGTCAGCCATCAGGAGAGTTCTCCGGTTTTAATGGCTGGAATAGCTTTGAGATCTAGGGGTTACTGCAACTTAATTGACTTACTGCTTTGTGCTGCGTAGATCAGATATCATCATGTGTAGGAGAGTAACCAGAGATTCTTGTTCTCCTTTGACACGGCAGATGCCAAACTAATTCGCTCAGTTGTTACAGATGAGCTGTAATATTCTCTGAAGGCTTGGTAAGATGAGTGAACGAGTTTCTTTAGTTACCCACCCATGGAAAGATGCTAAGCAGTTTCAAATACCTGTAGGTGTACCTGGGCGATCGGGCTGCACGATACTGAAGAAAAATGTGAAAATTACCTAAAAATTTGAAAATCCATAATTCTTTACATTTCTAAAGACAATTTAAATGATATTAAAATATTTAAAAACTAATAATGGAGACCATGTGTGTATATTTATAAATATAATCATCTATATAACCATCATACTTGTTTCTTTCTGGAAAAGAAACCTATGTACATCAAACTAAAACTGGCTATACGTAACTTTTTAAAGTAATAAAACTATTCAGTTATTGCAAACTATTGCAATATGCAAATGTGCAATATTTCAATAATTCAGTATATTGTGCAGCTGTACTGGGAGATATTGTTGAAAAATTAGATCTTGACATCTTTTGTCTTTGAATAATATTCAGTATATATTTTGATTTCATTCTGTACTAACTCAGGTACACATCACTGACATTGCATCCATTAGGGACTTTGTTATATAGGAAACAAAGAACGCCTGGCTAAGTTAATAATACAGCTCATTAAAATGCTATTGTAACTTTGACCTGAAAGTTGTTTGGACAACAGAGACCTTTAGAACAGAGATGGGCAAACTTGTTACTGGAGGGCCAGTATCCTGCAGAGAGTAGCTTCAACCCTGATAAAACTGGTTCAGGTGAGTTTTATCAGGGTTGAGCTAAACTCTGCAGGGCACTGGCCCTCCAAGAACAAGTTAGCCCATCCCTGCTGCAGAGGGTCTTTTTGTAGTACATGAAAGATCTCACTTTCTCATGAGACATTTCTTTGAGGATAAAATTGATCTGGGTGAATCTCTGAGCTGGTGTTGCTCTTTAAACTGACCATGGTGGTGATTTGTTGGTCACAGAAGTGCTAGAGATCTAACTATCATTGACAAAGAAACAGCAGAATTAAATTTCTCCCATGAGTCTTTGAACAGCCATGCTGTCAGACGTTCACCTGGCCCTTTGAAAAACAATCTAAGGATGTTTTTATGTTATTCATCAGGGGGAGGAATTTGTAAGGTATTGTTTTGTTTGGTGTATGGGGAAATTGAGAGGTTGAGCATGGGTTGTGGGTTTCTGGTTTGACCCCCTTCAGAGAAGGAGTCGTGATTACCTCACTCCAAGCTGTTGCACATGACTGTGCCCAGATCAGCCTGGCCAAGACTCTTCTTCCTGCCAAATAGAAAATCAGTATTCTTCTTTGCACTGTAGCCATCACCTTCCCAACTGTGTTACAGCACATACAGCAGGGAGAGAAACAACTGTTGTTAAAGTCATCCATGCTTTCTGATTAAGAATGTCAATAGAATGTCAATTTTCTGCAGAAAACTTTGCTCTGAAAGTTTCATGCTTTGTTATTGTCATAGCTTAATGTTTTATTGTTCATAATTAGAGTGCAGAACAGCTTATATAACCTCTCGTCGGTCTTGATTGTTTCCCGTCACACCACACAAATTTTTCAGGATGCATGAAGTCGAGAGCCTCCACTCACAGCATATTTCCAAATCATCAGGCAGTCAGTTGTGTGTGTGATGGATACGTTCTCGCCTGCAGAGCTCAGGTCGGAGGCAGCAACAACGATTTTATCCTCTGAAGTACTCGTTGCTATGAGAGTCTCATTTCCTGGACCTGTTACCAGTTGTTCTGAAAAGTCAAGTGTGTCCCTCATGCTGTGTGTAGCTGTCAGGGGTTGTTTAAAGGGTCTTGCTTTGGTTGCCTCTCAGATTTTGTACTGTTCAGGTTATGGTACAATCCTGGTCGAATTGGTGAAATATGGTAGACCCCGCTCTTGTTACATGATCTACTGACTACTAGACCTTCACACTGAATGATCAGTCATCGAAGCCGAACAATAAGTTTGTAGTTTTCCAAGTAAGTGAATCATTAAAGGGACATGCATTTTGATTTTGTGTCTTGATTGTAATGAAGAATGAAGGTGAGCTATTGTGGTAATTAAAAGTCACTGAAAGTATTATGTAGTTGTAATTAGTGCACAAATGGTTGGTTTGGTATTAAAAGGCCAACAGGGTAAAATGGGCTCTCGCACTGCTTACAAAACCATGTTACATTTGAAGGAACTCGTGTATACGCTGTTCACTTGGCAAATGTCAAGACTGCATCTCAATTTTAAGGAAAAAAATTTGACTGGGTAGTTAACTTTGGCTCCAGATTGGAGACTGTAGAACAGCACAGGTCTTCACGTCTGCAAGAGGAAATATTTTGTCTGCATATTGAAACCCTGGTTAAAATAAGGTCCACCTTTAGTTTGCTCTGTGTTATGCTTGTGTTCCCTATGAGGAAAACTGGCCACTTTCACTTTCAAATATGTCGTTGTTTACTCATGTTGTTCCCAACCTATGACTTTCTTCTGTGAATAAAATATTTCAACAACCGTGCAATGATTTATATTTTACATAACCATGTAGCCATGTCTAATTTTGGATAATTCAGTCAATTCAATAAATGTCAAGTAATTATCCAATCAGGTAAGTCTAGATCTGACCAGCAGTCAGCTGATTGGTTACCTCTATCTTATTTAAAGATTACGAACCTCTTACGAACATGTGGCATAACACTTCTATAAAAACAATCTGAAAAGTCACCATTTTGTAAGTTACACTCTCCTCAGTAGAAATGTTTAGTGCTGTACAATAACAAAATGAAATCCTTCAGTCTGACCCATTAAATTTAAGTGTGCTCTCTGTCTGCCTTCCTCTTTTTTAATTTATAAAACAAAATGAGCAGAGCATCAGCCCAACCCCTGTAGTTTGACCCTGCTCTGCCTCTTCCCAGTTACCATGGCCAATAACATCTCCCTTTCTCTCTCTCGCTCTCTTCCTCCCTTTCTCATTCTATCTCTCTCACGTTCTCCGCCTCTCATCCACTGTAGTATGTCTGTCTTCATCCTGGATTGCAAGGTATTTAGGGAGCTATAGTGAAGAAGGGCTAATTTTTTCACCTCCAACACATTGAAAGCTGGTGTTCTTTAAAGCACACAGCCTCCTTTAAGAGCCTGTTATTAATGTAAAGGTCAGTACAGGACAGGGGATGGGCGATGTAGTGGGCGAACTATGTGCTCTGTGTGCTTCACATTGCTATGAGATGAGAGTCTGACTTTCTCACTTAATCCTCAGCTCGCTCAACCTAAGCTCAGAATGATTTTTCCCAAGACATCTGAAAAATAGCATGTCGGGCATTAGAGACACAAACCGCGTTCTCTTTGGTGTGATGCAATAGAACCAGCGTTATCGGACAACTTAATTTGCATAATGCATTTCGAGCTTCTGATTGCTTAAAGGCTTTTTTGTCATTTTTTTTTTCTTTTGTACTTGATGTTTATCTGTATTGTAGTCAGCGTGTGAATGGCTAATTATTCACAGGATCAGGGAATTAGCCCCACCCCAGGCGTTAATGATAGCAAATGAATAACTGGATTATCAATCTGTTTTATTTGACTTGGAAAGGACACATCTGTCGTTTCCTCTCTAACTGCAACACTATCAGTAACAGAACATGTTTTTCAGTTGAGCATATGGCATGAATTATTAAAAATAAAATAAATTATTACCCTATTAGTATCACCCTTAAAATAAAGTCACCTATAAGTTGTTCCAAACCCGTATGGTGTTGTGTTTTGCTAGTGCATAATTTTTTAAGGTTTTGGCTTTTGTAACTTTATTTGCTAGGTCAGTGAATAAACGGCAGTACATTCAAGTTTTCCTTTTTTTGTCAGCCTGTGCTCCCTGCTGGAAGGGGACGCGACGTAAACATTCTAGATAAAGAGAAAAACACGTTATTTTTTATTATTGCATTTGCCAAGTGTATTTAAAACAGCCACATTAACAGACACAATTGTGCTAACATCAAGTTCACACGTCAAGGGTTCTGCTCTTCAGAGTGAGTAGGGCATAGGGATGCTTACTTTTGACTGAAAATTTGCCCTGTGTATTCAAACTGGGGCATTACATCTGGTTGTGGCCCTTGAGAGAAGCAATGTTTTTTCTGTCAGTGATGTCAAAACCTGGCACAGGACTCTAGCAAGCTATTATCTGAATCTGAATGTGGATGGAACATTTTTGAGCTGTAGAGGAGGTCAAACTGTGTGAACTGAGTGAATGATGACTTTCAGAAGAATAGTAATGTAGTGATAAAGCAAAATAGACCTTTTCTTAAAACTACTTTATTCTGTTTTATGTTGGTTTTCATTTTTTGGGGTTTGACAGGTGGGGCGAGTTGTTTGGAATTTCATGATGGTGAATAAAACATGACAGAATTATAATTTTTAGGTGAACTATTCCTGGCTGGTTGTAGCTGACAAATGGCTTTTATTGTGGTTCTGTGTAGAACACACAAGAAACCAAGCACATCTTATATATGCTTAGCTCAACCATATCAGCCCAAAGCCCATAATTATGCTCTTTTATGAGCTCACCTTCATACAAATCATTTTCCTTTAACCTTTTCATCTGTGACGACTTCTTTGTGAGATTTACTCACACATGCAGTTTTCTGGATAGCCGAGTGATATTTAAAGAAGCATGACATTGGATGAGTTTAGCAGACAGGCTTTGATCAGGGGAGATGCAGTAATGGTTGCTGAGGCTGTGACAGGTCTGATGTAAATGTGATGTCAGTCTGCACAGAGTTGGAGGTGAGGTGGCCAAATCACACAGCTCCTGGGACAACCTACGTTTCTTGATTCGTTTCCTGATCATTTCTCAAACTCATTTTACCATAAATTGGTTTCGTTTTTCAGTCTTTTCGGCTTGGGAAGCGCTAAACGCTTGAATTAGTGTAGGATGGTGTTTTTCTAAGCGGTTTTCAATGAATACTGACAACAAATGCTAAGGCTGTGTGTATTAGCTTTAATAATCACTTTCACAGCATGCCACATTAGCAAAAGCTCATAGTAATGCACATTACATCACACTACAAAATACAGAGAAAGAAGCTAATTAGGTCAACTGTTCTGTGACGTCTGAAGAGATAACCGTCTCTAATGATGAATGAAACTGGCATAGATTCCGTTTCAGTCACAAAATCTGTAACGCTATAACATTTCTTGGCCGTTTGTGTGTGTTTTCGCCCGGTTTGATTGCAGAAGTAATTGTGAGGGTGCCCCACGTGTGGTGTGATAAATGTTGTTGTGTTGTGGAGAAACATTTAGCATGGCAGCGCTGCAGGAGTCTTCTGAATAGCGCTGAGGCATATGCAGAGGAAATTCTCATATAAATTATCCCTCAAGCTTCAGTAGACTTTCAAAATGGGATCTGTATACTGGAAAGTTAACCTTAAATCATGCTTTCTATTTTTCTTCTTCATGTGTTGTAACTACTGGGTGATATGTTGCTTCCGGCTAGTATAATGTTCTGCTAACCGCCTTCTCAGCAGCCTGTCTCTTAGCTAGACACATTTAAAAAAAAAATTAAATCACAGATATATGCATTCTTGACCACGTGTTAGTTTAGTCTATATTAATGCCGAAATTTGCTCGTCAACCATAAACGACTAAATATTCTTCTTGATTTGTTATGGGAACCACTTCTGTGTTTTGATTTTCAACTCAACGTTTCTTTGTTGCTCTCATGTTTAAATATTATAAAATGCTGTTCTCAGCATTGTTCTCTGAATACATTTATTATAAACACAGATAGTAAAAATATGTTCTTGCGTGGCTTCAAATCACCCAGTTGGGTAACATCATGAAGATGTGTGATCTTAATCATCAGCAAGCAGCAATTATAGACAAATGCTTCTCATTAATACGTCACACCTCTGGAAATATTAATTTCATGTGTCTCCACAGCAAGCAAACACAAACTGAGCTTTAGCTCGGTGGGAGTTAACCGTCCCCCTGGACCTGTACATTAGCCTTGTGCGTTTGAACCAAACGGCCCTCCTGTTGGCACACATGAGAAGCGGCGCCTGCCAAGTAAACACTAACAAAATCATTCTGGGTTAATTGTTATGCATGGTGGCACTTTGGGCTGTTGCTGTTAGTGTATTGCCATGTGTATGTGAGTGAGAGAGAGAGAGAGAAAGAGAGAGAGAGACTGCATTATTGTTGTGCAGGATAGGGTATTTCACCACCATGTGTACAAGTTCTTTTAGAGGACAAAGGAAAAAAATAAAGTTATTTTTACATAGCTCTGTTAAAAGAGGAACAGAAACAGTTGTTATTGCTCCCAAGAATTTTTTTTGTTTTTGTAAAGATGTTTTATTCTGTGTTAAAATGCATACAAAGCAATTGTGTAGCATGCTAGAAAGTAGGGCCGGGCGATGTACAATACAATTGACAATATATTGACAATACCTTTGGCAACATGAGAAGTACTGTGATTTTAATGCACTTTTTGTTGGCCATTAAGTTTCATAAACAGTGTGCCATTGGACTAGTTTCACAACCTCTTCCTGTTTTATGCATCAAGCATTTAGATGGAGCACTTATCAAACTGTGTGTAAGTCTATTCAAAGTCGATTTAAACTTTCATTCTTCAGGATTTGCTTTTCTTGCACTGTTGCAGTCAGTCTGAAATAATTCTTATGTACTATACTGGTATAGAAAAGCATACTGGTATACTGTATACTTTATACTGGATGACAGGTCCATGTGGCATCTGTTTGCATGTATTTTCCTGCATTGGTGGCATTCAAAAGCAAGATTGCAGCATCAACTGGGCTATTTGAATCAGCAAGTCACGTCAGGATATGGAGTAGGTGATGTCTTAAATTGGCCTTAAGCCTTAAGCCTTTGAGTGACATTCTCTCTAAGAAGTGTGAGTTGCTTTCAGGTTTATAAAGACATGTCTTGGTGACATGTCTGGACTGTGCTGTGACAGGTACAGCGTTATCAGCACAAAATGTTTCCGCCTGTCCAGTGATTGAGAGGCCTAATCAGGCATTTTATTGGGGATTGTTGCGTGCGGACGTTTGATGGACACTGGCCCTATTTTCTCTCCTTCAAATTAAAGCACCCTTTATAATACTGGTTTACGCTTTCAATGCATTTGTTCATTAATTATTCATTAATTATATCTGCATACTGTAAATGAGCCTAGATCTTTTCAGGGCACATTAGCAGAGTTTCTATATAGAACTTTCATATATTGAAGTATCTATAAAACTCTTTGTAACTCTATGAATAAATCATGCAAATTACCCCCTCATTGTTACTGTTTATTGCATTATCTGCACTGGTGTTGTCGTGTTTGTTGTTATCTTTGAGTTATGTGGTCATAACCTGGAGTGCATTTCTTTCCGTTAATAACTTTCTTTCCGTGATTTTGAGTGTTACCGACATTGTGGAATGTTAAGGATCATGGGGAACATTTCAGTATAGTGTTGTTCGGGTTCCTCAAGTTATTGTCATTCTGTTCTGCAAAGATTCTGATTCTGTTCTCATTTTAAAAGCATTGTATCAATGAGCAGATGTTACTGCAAACAAAGTGTTATTCAGAGAACAAATAAAATGACAAAAACACTAGCTGATCATGCCATCCAAGTTTACTCATCCAATAGATTGTGCATATAGTTTTCTCCTCTCTGTGTGGCTCAGTTGGAGTATTTAGCTTTCCAAACACTTTATAACTTGGTAAAACAAAGTATGTTGGCATACATATGCGAGAGGCTTTAACGTTTCAAAAATATACAACTAAATAAAATACATACTAGAAGTAATTATTACTCTTTCACATGGTAATGATTACCCCATTGCGTGGTAATGATCTTTGAGAATGATAGATTACAAACATATTCGCACTAATTTATTCTTTTTCAGCATGGCAATTGGCCCCTCTCCTCAACCCATCTGTATGTGCTACCGCAGCCCAGGGGCCTGTGTGTATCAAGAGGTTTGTTTGAAGGATGTTACAAAAACACTTGTTTATAGGGCTGGATGTTATCTAAAAGACAGGAGGAAGTTTAAAGGCAGGAGTGCTTATTTGTGCCAAATTACCATGTAGAGCAAGCCAAACTGATCTAAAATTGAGATGCGGTAATATTATATTAGCTTAATACACTGATGCATTAAGTCTGACAATCCAAATGTAGAGGGGTGTGGCTCGGATGCGTAGCAGCTCTGAGACACAGGCACAAGATCTGAAAGAGAGTTAAGAATCAGTGACTGCCAATCAGGGGTCACGGAGGTGCAGAGAGGTGTCAATAATGAAGCTGCAGGTGCGAGAGAACAGGGAGACTGAACACTGCATCTGATTCAACTCCAAGTCAGGAAATCCATTTCAGAGTAAATGCTCTCTGGGGGAGAACTCAGAAAACTCAGTCTGTACCTATAGGCCTGTAATTGAAATGATGTCAGCGGAAAAAGGTCACATTTAAGACTAAATCAAATGCAATAACATCATTTTTGAAAGAACTTTGATGAGAGTTACTGAATTATGGGTAAGTTTAATTCCCTTCGACACACTTTGGCTCTATAGCCTTGATGTCATTCATTATTTATAGCAAAAGCGAGAGGAAAATCACCTGTTCATCGAAGTGAAAAAAGCCACTATACTGGGATGAGCTCTGCCCTTTGTCCTAGCATAGTTGTCATAGCTTCATGTGTGTGTGAGCTGACACTTCTCTGCTCTGCAGTTGACCTTGTGGAAATTGGTGCCTGGGCCCTCCGGGCCCGTTTGTCTTTGGTCACCCTCACTGCATATCATCTCTTTCTGCTGATTTTGTCATTTGCTGTCCAGGTTTTATGCCCCGGTTTTATGCCTCAAACGTTGGTTTTTGATAGGTAAACAGTGTTTTTCTTCTGAAGTGACATTTGGTACAAAGATGTCTGTTAAGTATATATGCTGTTTGATTTAAGATTGTAAGTACTGGTTGACATAAAATAAAATGTACAAATCTCCAACAGTGACATATGACAAATACATGTAAAAACATGTAAAACTTTCTTAATTTTGAGGAATGAACAGTCAATTTGTAATAAAAACCCAGCCTCTGTATGTCTAGTAGGGAAAGTATGTTTATGAATGAGTATGTCAGAAGTAGGGCTAAGCACTGTTAGAATTTCAACATGCTGAAATATAAATGAACAGACTGAAGCCTAGACACTAGATATTAGGGGCAACATAAAAACAAGTCTTAATTTGGAGCAACCAAAAAGGCTTTTAGAAAATGGCTGTACTTTAGATACTACGAGGGGGAAATGTCAGCTTCAGAGTAGTAGTCCACCCACACAGGAAAAAGTTGTCATTGTTCAGTTATCCTCATGTCTTTTCAAAGCCGTATGATTTCTTACACAGGAGCAAAATGAGATGTTTAGAACATTCTCTGTGCTATTTTCCATGTGGTACAACACTGCATGTTGCAAAAATGACAAACATGCACCATTAAGTATTTCAGTAGACCAATATATTCTACACCTTCTGAAGTTATATGATATGGTATGGTGTGTGGTGATTTATTGTAACAGGGTAAATTTAACTGCGAAAGCGTAAGTGAGAATTGAGATCTTTTGCGGAGCGCAAGATTTCAGAATGACTTGGAATATAGTATGGAGCACTTTTATAAAACTTTAATGGTGCTGTTTTGTCATTTGTACAGCTCACAGCGTTTCTTTCCATTTGCTGTCATTTTATTCAAAAGGGCAACGGGTTCATTCTGCCTAACATAGAAACTCATGCATATTTGGAATGACATGAGGGTGAGTAAACGATGACAATTTTCTTATTTTGGTGTACTGCCACTTTAAGGGAAAATGTTAAGCGATATTGGTTATGTTAATGACAGGATATGACAGATGTTCACCCAATGTCTCAGCCAATGGCATGCGAGTGTAATTATCTTAAGCCTGACATCTGTTCTGCCCCTCTTTCTCTCCTTCTTCCAAATCCAATTGTATTCAAATGCTTCTGAATTGATATCGATAGGTAAAGCTGTAGCACAGATTTTACAGGAAAGCTTGCCTGCGTTCTGCCATGGCTGCGTGCTGAGCTCAGATCATGTACAGAGACAATGCACCGCAGGTAGAGAAAGCAATTTCAGAGCTCACAAAAGCAGATTGTTTTGTCTGTTGTTTGAGAGCCTCATGCTGGCTCATAGTAACCATGAAAAAAGTATACAGACATACAGAGTACACAGAGTAAGAATTTATGACCTGTTATAACAATTCACACAGCTTCTTTAAAAGTACCTGTACCTGTCATTGTTAAAATATACTGTCTTTAAAGAAACCATTCAAGACATTTAATCATCATTATGTGGTTCCAAACCTGTCCGACTTTTTCTTCAAACCATATAAAAAATTAATTTAAAGAATATTTGGTTGGATTATTTTTTTGGTTATTAATTTAATTTAA